>JACEGR010001225.1:0-181926 GCA_014170235.1 Listronotus bonariensis | reverse complement strand
GGTTGTCTGGCTGGCGGTAGCGGTTGTGCTGGCATCCAGCTGCGACCTTGACATTTAGAGCTGTCACCTTGACATTTAGTTCTGTCACTGATATATCAAAAAATGCACACCCTGGTCATATATTATTGTTTAAAATTTCATCAAAATACACCGAACGGTTCAGAAGTTATGTAGAAGGGGTGACTGTATAGTTTAGGTTTCTTAAAATGTTTTAAAACCTTGGATTATTACCTGTACAAGTAGCATGCGAACTAATAAACGAAACCACTACCGTCAAGCCAGACAGCCCAGGGTCTATCCAGAAGAGGAAGGAAAAAAAGCATTTCAAAAAATCAGCTGACGTAAAATTATTTTTCGAAAACGTTGCTATCTCCTATACTACATATTAGTTGGGTAAGGTTATTTTAACTATTTATTTAATACATAGTTTTATTTGATTTATGGTGGTAATCTAGAAGTGAAAAGCTTTAATAATGATAATAAATAAAACTTTAAAGAGCTGCACGAAATGTTGTAATTAAATTTGGAAGTCAGGGCATTAATCTTAAGAAGTGGAGAAGGCTGAGATAAACCATGCAAATAAATGGGAAAAGTGTTACCAAAATTTACTTAAGCTAGAAAATTTATAGTAAGTGTCCTGCATAGTAAAAGTAGCAGGAAACTTTTTAATTAGAAAGATAATACTGAAGAGTTGAATGGTAAAGCTTTTAGCTGTGGTGAAAATATAACATATATCAAACAATAGCCGACCCGTGCCCACTTTTTGGGCGTTAATAATAGTTTTCTCTAAACTTTGTGTTCAGTCATATTAAAATATAACCATTCTACCACTGAACCACTGAGGCTCATATAGGAAATTCCACTCGTTTAGATATTTACATTTTTTGCTGACTTGATATACAGACTGGTCCACGGATGGGGCTAACAAGAGGACAAATGGACCAAAAATTTCATTTTTCGAAACAAGCCGTTTTTCATAAAAATTTTTGTTTGCAAAAAAATAGGATCTACGAAGAGAAAATGTTTATTTTGTTTACAGGGTTTGCAAAAACTTAAAAAATATGATTTTTCTTCAAGAGTAAACTACCTTAATTTTTTATTTTTAGGAAAAATGTGATAAAAAAATATTTATTTAGAATAATTTTTGTAATCGATAACCACAATAATAATGTTTTTTTATTGAACTCCATAATTTGACGAAAACGCCTTGATCGCATTCGTTTTCAGCTGAAAAATTATGTTGTGTAGAAATTTGGAACAGCAAATTATTAAAGTTTTTTTAGTCGTTTTATTATAAAAATTTAAAATAATTAATTTTTAATAACTTTAAGGTTAGTTTTATAAATCTTCTTGATACCCCTGTAAAGTTAATAAAGTTATGCAAAATGTAATTCTAAATAATTTTTCTAAATGATGTTTAACTTAAAAATAAAAAATAAAGGTTGTTAACTCTTGAAGAAAAATCATGTTTTTTTGAGTTTTTGCAAACCCTGTATACAAAATCAACATTTTTTGTTCGTGAATCCTATTTTTTTACAAGCAAAAATTTTTATGAAGAATGACTTTTTTTTAAATTAAATTTTTGGTTCATTTGTTCTCTTGTTAACCCCATCCGTGGACAGTCTGCTCATATGCCAATATTTTTTTCTAAACATTTTATGTAATTATTATAAAATATAGCCCATAACACTCATAAATAGTGTAGCTTTCTGATAGTGAAATAACTCTCATGATCGGTTCAGTATTTCCGAAGATTAGCGGCTACATACAAAGTTACAAGCTTAACCTCTTTATAATATATGTATAGATTAAGCAAATTTGCCTTATAAAAAATCTCCCGTCTATCGTCGTACTATAGAAAATATATTTTTTATAGGTTTCAGGGTTTCTGCTCTTAAAACATAGTCAGTAACATTTTTCTCTTGCAGCTTCCTTAAGTGTATAGATTGTAAACACATTCTGTCAAATGCTTAAAGTGAAAGTTAACACAGAGTTGCAGATATCATTATAAATGGGTTCTTGAATTTTTTTACTAATGACACAAGTAAAAGTTTTCGTAACAGAATATTTATTTAAATTATTTCGATAATTCTGTACCTCAAAAGCATTTGGGCCAAAGTCAACTTTAAAAAAAATCATTTTATTATTTCTGTACCTTAAAAGCACTTTGATTAAAGTTCACTTATAAAAATTTAACAGGACAGCAAAATACTTTAAACCTTAAAATTTCAATATAAACTAAATGCCCTTTAAAATTAATAAAATAAAATAATAAAAAATAATAAAGTAAATAATAAAACACATTACTTAAAAAAACTTGGACTTCAGCCCAAATGCTTCTGAGGTACAGAATTATAAATTATAGTGGAATTTATAAAATATGCAGAAAAACATATTTTAAAATTTTCAGATGTATTTTAAATGTTTTTTTTCAGAAAAACTTCATTAAAAAAGGTAATTAACACTTAGCAGTAGAGTTTCGCATAATATTAGTCTTTAAAATGCATTTTAAGTGAAAAAAATTAAAGATTTATTTTAGAATGTTCCATATTTAATATGACATAGTAAAATTGCATTTTAGTTTTTCTTTTTTTTTTGAAAAATTTGAAATAAATTTTAATTAGGTGCAGAAATTTTTAATTTTTCTATTATATTATATTTAAATAAAATTTTGTGGTTGGTAACCTCGAAATTAATAATATATTATTATTAGTTAATTTTTTTAAATTTCTTATTATTAAAGCAAATATTAAAAAAAAAAGATTTAACTAAGCAGAACTAACCTAACCACCTCAATGTGACTGTATAATATTATTGATGTATTCTATTTATAAATTATTTATATTTTTTATGCCCTGTATATCCTAAGAAATAATACAAATATAAATACTGACTTCAAATTTACAGAATTGACCCAATAAACTGATATTTTGGTAATTATGCCGTATAGGGTTTTCTGTTGTTTATATGATTTTTAAAAATAGTTTGGCTTACATGTTATCTTCTATTTGTTCTTAATCATAATATAATGGCGCTGTTATAAAATATTTTGTATTTTTTTGTAAAAACAAAAATTTGTATTTTTCGAAAGTTATTTACTTACTTTTATTCTGAACATTTGGCAACAATTGCTTATCTGTTCAACTTTACGCATCCGAGTTGTATATCTATGTTAGGGATTTTTTAATTAAAAATCATCGTGCCCGAAGTCACGTTCAGGTTAGTTCTGGTAAACAACACATTTTTTTCTGGCTTAATTAAAGAATTAAAAAATATACTACTAAAATTACTTGCAATAAATGTCGTTTCTTTAACATTTTTTAAAAATTTGACGTTATAAAACTTAAAATAATTTTTTTTTCTAAATTTCTCCATTTTTACCAAAAATTTTCAGAAAAAAAAGATTTACCTAATTCTGCCTGTGATTTGGCAATATTCACTCCCAGGTTCCGCAAGTTTCTTTAGTTATAATTAATTAAAAACGGGATATCGGGACATTTTGGATCAGCGCCACTGATATTGTATTTAAAAAAGGGTCTAAAATCAGTAATTATCACTTTTTCTTTAATCTTAAAAACGGCAGAAAACCCTATTCGGCACTTTTACAGATACTTTCGACTATTAAGCAGAATAAAAAGTTTACAGAGGTGTAAGTTTATAACTTCACACCCGGAACATATGCAAAGGGTTTTTATCAAAAAATAGTGTGTTTTTATATGTATGTTTATGTCGTCAAAATGAATCCCAAAGACTTATTTATAGGTACGCCACTTTTAAAAGTAACTACCTCTTTAATTTTATTTGCTTTTATACACCATAAAATGAAAAATAAATTAAACGTAAAATGTAATATAAACATAATTAACTTTGTTATTTTGGTTATTACGTTACTGAAGTTTCGACATACTATGTCATTTTTAAACCTCTTTTTAAAGTAATACGAAAAAAGTGCATAAACTTATACCCTATACTATAAATCCAACGGTTTATCCTTTACAATTGTTAGGTCATATCTTTACTGTTATAAGTCCATGCACTTTTGTGTATAGTTAGACCCATATTTATTTCATTCTGAAGGTGATGCCGCCAAGTACACAAAAATGAAAAAGCAAATAAACCCTTTTGTGAACAATGATTTATTGCAACAAAAAATATTCAACCCGAGGAGTACGCCACGTGCCACAGTTTTATAGCAGGTCAGAGACGAAATAAGAGGGTGTTTTTTTAAGTACGTGATACGTGTTTTCGCAATGTTTTTATTTATTTATCTAAAAATATGTAATCAGGCTCTGTCAGAGGCTATGTGCTTTCGAAAAGGTTTATTTACTTTATCATTTTTTGTGTAATGAATGAAATAAATATGGTCTTAACTTTAATTACATTCTTTAAAAAGACGTTTGAAAATGACATAGTATGTCGAAACTGCAGTAACGCAATAAGCAAAATAAAATCTGTGACAAAATAACAAAGTAAATTGTGTTTTTGTACGACCGTAAAATTAAACTTTTACGACCTAGGGCAAAAAGTATTAGAAACGCCCGCAATTATAAATGAGGGCGTAAAATTGCACTTTTTCACCTTAGGGCAAAAAGTATCAAAAACGCTCGCATTTATTAATTTATAAAACAATATTAAAATTATATTTTGCCCCATTTTTTTGATAAAACAACAATTTATTTAATAAAACAAAAGCTGGCAAATTTATTCTTACCGCTTCTGTTTGGTGTATAATATTTATCCATATAGAACAAACATAAAGAAAAAGTAAACTATGTAAAAATGTATTTCACAAAGTAACGGACAACTCAATCGATTCTTTAAATAATTTAAAATTACTCACCTATAATTCTTTGTTTATTATCGATGTTTCTTCCAGAAAATATCACTGTAACGAGTCACCACTGATTTCACAGTTTCAAAAACACTTTAGCTTAATAATCAGCACACTGAAATCATTTCACAGACAAGAAAAACGAGCGACAGTTGTTTTGGACACCGTTATTAATTTTTCGAAGCGATAAAACTGTTTTTCAAGATCGTCCAAAATTAAAATTTAAATTTTTACAGGCCATTTTGTGTGTATGGGATTTTGTCTTTAAATTTAATTTATTTATTGTTGTTTTACATGTGTTTTGGTTACTTGAGATCCTGTTGTTTTTTCTGTCTCTTGAATGTTCTTAGACCTGCAACAAAACAAATGTATTAATTAAAAAAATTGGCTCTGGGCGCTGAGCTGAGAGAAAATCATAAACGTACAATATACAGGGTATCCCATCTCTATTTATACACGAAATATCTTCGCCTCTACAAAATGCAAAATGTTAAACAATGTCTGTTTGGATAATCTAACCTTTATAGGCCAGTTTAAAATAAATAAATTTATTATAATATAAAATAATTATTTTTATTTATTTATATAAAAAATAGGAAAAATAAAGTTAAAGTTATGCAGAGACGATCCTCAAACATTTTTTACAGCACAGATTTAAGGGCTTCCAATTAAAATTATTTTTTAATTGTGAAATCAAAGAATATTAATCCATAGATTATCACAAGTGAGATTTTAGCGTACCGTGAAATTTTAGTAGCTATCCTGACCACCAAATAGCAAAAGTTGGCACCGGACGAATCAGAAAATTGGTCGATACCCATGTCGAGTTTCTATTGGTCGTTTAAAAACTAAAAAACACGCTTTTATATGCAACCGAACTAAAAATTAGAAAATAATTTTTTATTACAAAGAGTTTGTCAGTCATTTCAGAGTAAAAAGCGTGGGGTGCTTAATATATTAAATGTTATAATTATTCTATTTGCAAATATCTATGAGGGAAAAGTTATGAAAAAATAGTAAAATGCACCCCACGCTTTTTACTCTGAAATGACTGACAAACTCTTTGTAATAAAAATTATTTTCTAATTTTTAGTTCGGTTGCATATAAAAGCGTGTTTTTTTAGTTTTTTTAAACTATTATTTATTTTTCATTTTTAGTTCGATATATCAATTAGTTTTTTAAAATAAATGCTCCAGTTTATTCACTAAAAAATTTCTTCGCCATGCATGCTTGATTTAAAGCTAAAGTGGCCACATAATTTTCACCTTTTAAAACTCCCTATTTCTATGTATTTTACACCTTTTATTATAAAATTGAAAAAAGTCAATTAAAAACAAATTTGGTCAAAATGGGGGTTGCTCCAACTTTCGAGACAATTACCCAATTTGCATAAATAAGACAAATATTTTTTAAAATATTACCTTTTAAACTAAAAAGAAATTTACCATAAATGTTTTTTTTTCTAAATATGAGTTTACTTTAGTTTACTTACCTTAAGTGATATTTTAATGTAGTTTGCTAATCTCCATTTCCAGTCTTTGTCCTAATCTAACATTCGGTACAAGTACCTAACACTCAATAAGGGCCTTCTTTTAGAAAGTATAAATGGAAGATGGTATAAAAGTTATATGCAATAACTTGTTAGTTACTTTTCCAAAGCAATAAGTAATTTTTCATAGTTTTTCTTTTCAATCTATATTTTGACAACTGACATATTCATTTTACTCCAAATGAGCTTCAGGCTAACGCTTTCACGCACTTTTGCGGTTTTGCGCCGACGGAGCTGCAGGAGATCGCTTCACGAACCTTTTTGGTTATAGGTTATGTGATTTAGGAACTATTTTGCTTACGAATGATTATTCTGGCTGCGGAGGACCATCTTAATTATTTATTTGCTTCTTGTATTTCAATTAAAGTGTATACTTTGTTTTTAATAGCTTAGTTAACTGATTTTTTCAACTTTAATTTCACTTTAAAGGAATTTTAGGTTATGTTATGACTTTGAATTTTGTCAGATGTCAGATGGTAATACAGATTTCTGTTTTATGACCGCCTGTTTTAAAAAACAAGTGAAGGTTATTCGTTCGTTAAAAAAACAGATGAAGGTTATACGCTCCCGGAACGAATACGTTCAGCGAACGAATGAGTTCAATTTAGCAGAATTGAGCCCCAGAATTGAGCCCCTGGTCCCCAACCCGTCGGCAAATGTTGTCAAGTTCGATTATTCAATTGTCTAATCTGGCGCATCCGCCAGAACGTACGATTTTTCACTTTTCCGGTTTTCCTGGAAAATGCTGGAACTTAACGGGATACTGTTTTTAAATTATTGCATTGTCATCGGTCCTTGATACGTGTGCAAAGTTTCAAAGAAATTGAATAGCTGGAAGTTGGTAAAAATTAGGCTCAAAGATTCCAAGTTACATAGATGGATAGATAGATGGATAGATATTTAAAATTACCATTATTTTTTTTTATAATCTTTTAATTTTTATAATTAATGCAAGAGTAGAAAAGCCCGTCATAGTATATAAAATTTTCGTCTCCCCTGTGGCCTAGTGGACAGAGCTTTGATCTTCGAAGCCAGAGCTCGCCGATTCGATTGCCAGCAGGGGAGACATATTTAGGTAGTAGTTATTTAAAAATAACGACCGTGGTGAGCACTACCGCGTTGTCTAAAAGGTGCTGTGAAATGCAACTGCATGTTTCAGTGCTTGGACAACGTTGACGGAACAGGGGAACGATGGGTTAAACATCTAATAACCCGACACCCACGGTACTCTGGTATTTAGGCATAGACCTTCGTGGGATGTCAAAAAGATAAAAACATAAAAAAATTGTTCTTAAAATATTTAATATACAGACTGTCCATGGGTGGGGTTTACAAGAGGACAAATTGATAAAAAATAATAATTTTTTGGCAAAAAGTTATTTCTGATTAAATTTTTTACTCTTAATTAAAATATAATTTACGAAGAGACAATGCTGACTTTGTATACAGGGTTCTGCAAAAACTTGAAAAACATTAGACTACCTATATTTTTCTTTTTTTTTTAGCAAAATATTATTTAGAAAATTTATTTAGAATAGTATTTTTAATGAAATTATACATGTTACAGGGATATCAAAAAGTTTTATAAAACTGATGTTGGAGTTACCAAAATCTATTTATTTAAATTTTTTATAATAAAATGACCTTAAAAACTCGTATAATTATGCGTTTTTACCTGCTTTCTCCAAAACCTACAAAACACAAAATTTTTTAGCTGTAAACAAATGTCAACAACGCTTTTTGCCAAATAATGAAGTTTTGTAATATTTGTTTTTATCGATTTAAACTTTATTTTAAATACATTTTTCTTATGATATTTTGCCTAAAAATAAAAACGAAGGTAGTTTACTCTTGAAGAAAAATCATGTTTTTTTTAGGTCTGGCAAATCCGTATACAAAATCAACACTTTTTCTTTATGAATCATGTTTTACAAGCAAAAATTTTATTAAAAACATTTTTTTTTTTTAATTAAATTTTTGGTCCTTTTGTTTTCTTTATAACCCCATCCGTAGACAGTCTGTATAACTTAAGTATGGAGAAATGCCAAATAATATTTTCTTTTAATAGACCTTCAAATTATGGTGGCACAACTTGACTATTAAGGTAACTGGTAAACTAGCTTCGGCAAAACTATGAATGGGATTATCTCGAAGAAGAGAGAAAATAGTTAATGTAAATAAAACATTGATGTGGTGCTAGTTCTGAACCTTGTGGAATCTCACCATTAACTTAGTAAAAGCATAATTAAAAAAGCAAAATTATATTTCTGAAAATAAATATGCACGCGCCACTGTGCAGTCCGTAATATTAATCAGGTAATTTAAACAAAAATGTAATTCAATTGCAATCCTGGTCTACATTCAACATCGTAGTTCACTGCTAGTTAGTTATTGTGTAGCTATAAAATGCTTTTATTGCGAAAACATAGCGACTATAAACTTTAATTAACTTCGGAAAAGTTGTAAAGTAACTTAGGAGCAATTTAACTGAATACAGCAGAAAACGTGTAAAATAAATAACTACTGTATAAGGTAAAAATAAAGGTTATTACAGGGTAAAAATCAAAACACTTACTTTACAACAGTAAAAAAATCCGATTAATAAAGATTGTTCTTTTTTAATTATATTTAACCAGGACGTAACAACGGTTTTAAATAGTTCAATATAAAAACTGAAGTATTGATTTACAGACTCACACCTAATATACAGTGTGTCCACGGATGGATTTAGCTATACCTGTAATGTTTTTGTTTTTAATTCTTTACTTAAAAATAATTTTAAAAAGTCCTATGCACATGGGTTCGAAAACACATGGCTTCCGATAAACAGGGGTTACATTTTCAATTTTTTTTCAAATGACTATAAAACCACTTAACCGATTTTAATGAAACTTGAAACTTTAAAGTGTACTAATAAAGTGCATAGTTTTAAGTAAAAAATCTGCTTACAGCTGCGACAGTGGGGTGCGTACGGGGTAACTGTAAAAATTAATTTATAGAAAAATTATGTGCGCCATTGACTTTTGCCAATTTTGATGCACCAGGTATGAAGCTTATTACATAACCAACAAAAGTTACCTCTTGGTATTTTTTCGTTTAGGGTTTCCCTTAGCAGATATGGTTAATTTTATAAAAATGTGCAAAGTACCCATTCGGCGGCGTAGTGAAAAAAGTAATTGTAAAGACACAATGATTATTCAAAACTCTTGTTTTTGAACAATGCAAAATTGAAAAAAATTGAAACTTTAATTCTCTGTATATCGGAAACCATGCGTTTCCGGACCCGCATGTGCATTGAACTTTTTCTTTAGTATTTTTTATTAAAGAATTACCCCACGAGCAATGATCTATGTCTTTTAAAACACCTTGTATATAATCATTTGAAAATATTATCAACGAAAGTGAGATCACGTCTTGGTTAAGTCTAGGTACTCAACTATGTCCCCGTCTAGCAACCCAACCAGGTTGATCTAGCAATTTAACAATCTTAATCTGTTTTATCTGGGTTCGTCTAGCAACTCGAGTAACCCGTGTGCAGAACGAGAATTAATAAAACACTCCATTTGTCACAACCTGCATAAAATTTTGTTATAAAATCCGGTTTTACGACATTTCGGTCACCCTTAAAGTTTTTCGCTTGAGCCCAATATCTGCCACCCGATAATATCTAAAAGTGCAAATACATTTTCATTTATTGCACTATAAAAATTTAACTGCCACCTGATGACGCCCGTTGACGCTTTAGGTAAACTCCTCTAATTTTTATGAGTCATTTGCTTTTTATTGGTTTTCCAATTAAAACGTGATGGAATTGGTTTTCTTCTTGTTAACAATTTGGTTGTTATAGTATGTGTTTAAATTATGCTATTTTTAATGTTAAGAAAATGAAAAAGCAATAGAAAAAAATATTGTTCGTGTTTTTTTTACCCTCTCGGGTCTTCCACGTAAGTCCGACCACCTCCCCTCTAGGTAATGCGCTGCAGCCCTAAAGGCTTATTGTGCCTTGACTCTACTCCTTCTCCTTCACACACCATTCATTCCATAACTTGTCCGCTGATCCCCGAGCACCGGGGCCTGGTATTGCAGTATTTTTAACTTTTTGGTACGGGTGAAATGATATGCTAAATGGCGACTTGCAAAGCAGCCGCCAAAAAGGGCAAGAAAGAAGGATTGTTGTTTTTCCTCTTTCTTCAGTAAAATCATTGAAATAAAAATATTTTTCTTTTTATTTGTGTTTTATTTTTTGATTGTAAAATTAATAACCTATAAGTTTAATTATTTAAAATTTTTTCAATAAAGTTTAACAATTTTAATTATTTTTATACAGTATGTTTAGGTAAATTTGTGTTAAGGGAATCTTTGTGATTATTAATTTTATGAAATAAAGTTTTTTATAAAAAGTTCTGTATGGACCAAAACCTAAAATGCAACCATCAGATGTTGTATACGTCAACTACGAGGTTTATGATTGTTTATGATTGCATGGCTCAGTAGTAAAATTCAATACATTGACATTGTTTACTAAAGTTAACTAATTATAAGCCAAATTATTTGTCAGAAAAAAATTAAACTTTAAATGCTGTCAATTCCAGTTTTTATACTAACCTATTTGTTACCTAACGTAGAATGTAATTAAACACAAATTTACTTAATAATAAATTATTTAACAGTGTATTTCTGGCTAATTTTTAAATACTATATATCGTGCTCTTTCGCCCTTATAATATTATCCGTCTAGACGTCCTTGTTTGCTACGTTGGCGTTAAAGAACCACGGCTGCGATACATATGTGACGTAATAGACTGCTACGCACTGATTGGCTACCCATCTAGTTATGGCCGCGCTCCACGTTGCTTAACTCCGGCGACCATCTCTGCCGATCTCACCGGTGCAGCAACAAGCGCGGCTTAGTACATGGTTACGTCGCCATTTTAAATTATTGATAATTTACTGGCTGTAGCGAAGCTATTACGTATAAACTTGTTTCTATTCCTAAAACATGCATGATCGTTGTTCTTATTTGTGTAATTAATAAAATTGATTTTGTAGTACCTTTAAAAAATAATTACCAAAGCAAGAAATGTTATTGATCATAATACCCAAGGCCATGTACAGACTTGGATACAATCGGGACAACATTGTCGGCCGACTGTATCTTGTTCAAAACATTTTTCAGCAACAAAGTTGGCCAAAATTTGCAGACACAAGTGTTTCGCGTCCACACTAGTTTTAAAGCTCGTACAAACCTGCCGATGTTTTCCATATTAATTGGAAAATAGGCGTCTTGCCAATTCCTTGGATGAAAACGCCCACGGATGTTGCCATGGCGTTTGCAGTCGGCCGACCGATGTGCAACATCAAGATACAGTCGGCCAACAAATGTTTTCGCCGACTGTATCCAAGTCTGTACGTGGCTTAACGGAACAAACTTGCGACTAAAACTAATTAACTTAATAGGGGCAACAAGGGCTTTATTCGTCGCATTATACAATGCATTTCTTTAATGTCTCCCCTCCTCCCCTGTTGTTATTTTTTAAACAGATAAATTAAAATAAATAAAACTTTGGAAAGGTAAGTCTTATAACACAATATTTTAAAGCTTCTGACAAGTATTATATAAACCTAGAATATAAAATCAATAACTTTATCTTATACAAAATGGCGGTACTTTAAAAATTACCTAAATATCCGATTTGGAAGGCCATATTTTCGAAACTAATAGTAAGATGTACTTAATGTGGTGTTTTCTAAAAGCTCTTTTAAAGATCGTTTTAATGGTAATATAATATACAGGGTGCTTCATTAAAAATATATATTCTTTTTGTCTGCCCTGTATATTATCATCAGTATCACCATTAAAAAATTTTTAAAAAAGCTTTAATAAAATTCCACATTAGGTACATCTAACTTTATTAGTTTCGGAAATATGGCGATCCAAATCAGGTATGTAGGTAGTTTTATAAAATACCGCCATTTTATGTTAGGTAAAGGTATTGACTTTTTATTCTAGGGTTATAAAGTTTTTGTAAGTAACTTTAAAGTGATGTACCACAAGACCTCCTATTTCAATTAACTTTTTATCCAGGATGGCGCCCAGCCGCCATCTTGAAATTTTTATTTGTCAGTTTTTATACACTCGGAATATCTGCTAAAAACATAAAGCAATCTTCCAGGAACTATCAAGAAAACATGACCGTCACCTATTTAAGAAATGGGCAGAGCAGCAACTTTTGCATAATATTAAATCAAATTCGGTTATAATGGACAATACATTACAACATTCTTAAAAAGTCATAATATTTAGTTAAATAATATTTAAATATTTTGATTTGAATATGACTAATAAATCTAAAACTAATACAGTAAAAAACACTGAAAAAATGTTACAACAAGAAACATTTCTACAAATGATATAGGTTGAAACATTGCTACAAAGGATCCAGGAAGAATGGTTGGTATAAATGATCTAAAAGGAAACATTGCTAGAAAAGATCTAAAAAGAAACATTACTATACATTATCCATGATAAAACATTGCCACAAATGATCTATAAAAAAATATTGCTACTTATGATTCAAGAAAAAAGGCTACACCTAATCCAGAATGAAGCATTACTACAAATAATTCAAAAAAAGGTATAATAAAATTGATCTAGAAATAAACATTGCTATAAATAATTTGAAAAGAAATATAGCTACAAATGCTTCGGGAGGAAACGGTGCTACAAATGATTTGGAAAGAAGTTTTCTTTAAAAATGTTTAAAAAAACATTTCTACAAAAAATTAAGGAAAAATTAAATTATTATATTTTAGACCAAGAAATTTATGGTTTTCTTTTTGCGGTTTTACCTTGGTATTGGTAAAAAAAGGTACTTAATTTTAATTAATTTTATTATTTTAGTTTTATCTAATACTACTGGATAATAAAACGCTACTTCTTAGATTTTTATTAGCTATTACATTTTCATGGGTTTTTTAATGAATATCAATAGATCATAAAAGTATCTTTTTATTATTTGCCGTGATGTCATAACATTAAATTTAATCTAAATTTTATAGAAGATCGGGTTTAGGTGCTAAAATATTTCGAAAAATAAAACTTAACCCTTTAATACATAGACGAAATAATGATAAATATTTATAAAATATTGCTGAAAAATAAGTTTGAAAAACACTTAGTTTTAAGCCCAAAGGTTTTATGTTAAAAAAATTATAACAATAAAATACATTCTTAAACAATATTTAGCTAATATTTTGAGAAAATATTTCCTTATCAATTTAAAAAAACACACGGTATTAGTTAGACCTTAAAATAGTTTAAATAAATAAAAAGTATTTGTGGTTGGTAACTATTAAAAGTTTCTTAAAGCACAAATGCTTTTTACTTTTAGAATATTTTTTTACCAACCTGATTAGATCGAAAATATTCAAGACAATTTTAAAAATGCCTTTAGCTATGATAATGTAATGTAATGTTAACATTTCCCAAAACTTTAAAAGTGTCACTGTTCTTATTTTTACCTTCGGGCCACGGGAGAAAAACTTAACTTTTTTCGTGGGCCGAAAGTAAAAGTAACCCTAGCAATAGCCGCAAAAATTCAAAAGTTTGCCAACTTGACATCTTGTCTGTCGCGCGGTAAATGTTTGGTAGCGTAATTGTTTATTTTGTTGGCTTGACTAATTTTAATAATAAAAACATAAATTTATTAAAAATGAAAGGAAAATGGTTGGAAATAAAAAGTATACAAACTTTGGTGAAAAGTTTCATTACTGTCTCAAGAAATGGTTCACCTCGACGCTCCGACTCGGTATGTTAGGTACTATTATAAACGTTATATACGTTTTATATAGCCCACTTTATAAGCAAGTATCCAAAGCTTTTAACCAGGTCTGGCATGCCGCACTTCTTAATAAACTTCCCTCCTATGGTCTTTTAACTAAACTCTGTACTTGGCTTTCTAGTTATCTATCTGATCGACGTATATCAGTTATTGTGGACGGCCATTCTTCAAGCTTTCACCAAGTAAATGCTGGATTGCCTCAGGGCTCAGTTCTTGCACCAACATTGTTTCTTCTTCACATCAACGACCTTCTCTCGTCCACAACTAATTCCATTCATAGTTTCGCCGACGATAGTACCTTTCACTCCAATTTTCAGGTTTCAAAACCCATCACTAAACCTGATTTGGAAAAAAAACGCAGAGCGATGCAGATATCTCTTTCGCAGGATCTTAATTTATTATTGGATTGGGGCGACAAAAATCTCGTCCATTTTAATGCATTCAAAACACAATCATGTTCCCTGTCGGAAAAAGAGTCACCAAATACTCATCCTCTACTTATGAGCGGCCAAGTTTTACAGAGCAAGGACACCTTCAATCTTGTGGGCGTCACATTTGAAAGTAACCTTACCTGGCATAAACACATTGTATCTATAGCCACGGCAGCTTCAAAAAAGCTTGGATTTCTCTTTCGAGCCAAAAATTATTTTTTCCCTTCTAATTTATACACTTTGTATGTGTCCCAAATCCGACCTTCCTTGGAATGATGTCTCTCATATCTGGGACATGGCGTCCCCCACAACCCTAAGCATTTTTGATTCCATTCAAAGAAGAGCTATTCGTCTCATTAATGATCCTTCACTTACAGAAAGGCTTCCCTCTCTTGCCCATCGTCGGCCTGTGGGGGATTTATCGCCTTTTTATAGGTACTTCCATGGCTTCTGCTCTGAAGAATTGTGCAGTATAGTTCCTCCACTCACGGTTCCCACCAGAGAAACTCGTGGTGCCGCGCGTATGCATCCCTATACGGTCCAACTGGACAGGCCTCGAACTTCCCACTTTGTTCGTTCTTTTATCCCTAGAGTTTCTAGAATGACGAACCTGCTGCCCGCGGAGGTCTTTCCTTCCCCCAAATCTTCAAGTATTTAAGTCCCGTGTCAACAAACTCCCTCTTACCTCGCTGAAGACACCCACGGTACGTTAGTATTTAGGCTTTTAGCCTTTGTGGTTTGTCCAAAGATAAAAAAAACACAAGTAGGTTTTTTAAATAACCGATTCATTCCACCGCTTAATATTGACTTTTCATTTGACGTTTGGGTGGTCCCTATTATCAAGTCACTGTCCCACCTAACTTTTAGTATTTTTGCTTATGTAATTACAAGATAATAAGATATACGTGTAAAGCTATATTTCGCATTATTAACCTCATTTTCAGAAAAATCTGGACATTCATATCTTTTCCCTTCACCCTTCACATGATAAATATGGCCTCAATACTCTTAGCGAAAACGTAGCTGGAAAAATAAAAAGATTTAATCAAAAGTAAAGTTTAAAGTTTGCCAAAGAAGTTTGTTTTTACGGTAACTTTGGGAAAAATAAATTCTTTTAGAAAAAAAGCAAGACACCAAAGAGGCTTCTTTAAACTCAAATTTGATTAACTTGATCCACGCGAACCAATTTATATTTTGTGGGCGCGTTCGCTCGAGAAGTTCGTGGGATTTATAAAAGAATTTTCGGCAATTTATGAAGTAATCGCAAAAACGCGAGGTTATCTCGGTGAAATATGTGAAAACTGCGTCGATAAACGAGTTTCGGGAAAAGAAATGTTCAATAGACAAGAAAATTAACTGCTACACGGTTGATTAAGGAAGGTACGCAAAAATTTATGTTTCATTTTTACGTTTCTTTATGGTTATTAGTTTATACAGATTGAATTTATTCGACAGTTTCTGTGTTGAAATTAAAAAAATACTTTTTATGTGTCTTGTAATGATTTCAATTATCTTGGAAATTTTTAGATTTTTTTAAAATTTTTAAAAACATATTAATTGATTTTATTATTTTAAAAGGGCAATGGTTACTCATCCGCTATATTGCGATGTATTTTAATGGGTTTAGGTTAGGGAGCTGTAAATGGTCCAAAAAGAAACGTTAGTACATATTATCTAAAAAAATTGCTATAAATATTCTAGAAAAAAGCTTTGCTACAAATCCAGGCAACTATGTCGTCTATATATATATATATATATATATATATATATATATATATATATATATATATATATATATATATATATATATATATATATATATATATATATATATATATATATATATATATATATATATATAAATGAGATTAATTTATTCTTGGGTATAGGTTTATATTAAGTAAAACGCTTCGATTTGACGTTTCGCCCCATATACTGGGCTTTTTCAAAAAAATTTTATTCAGTACTTTTAACCTAAAAAACAGAAAAAACATGCTTACATTGTATACTAGTTGTTAAAATTTCATTAAAACACGAAAACACATAACTCTACAAAAACAACACTTAAATTATTCAAAAAATTTTCCAAACAATTACGTATTTTTTTTTATACAATAATAACAGAAAACAATAACATTTTTTTTTTTAATAGAAATTATACGAACCTCGAAGAATCATTCTAATAATCTTACCGTTTAAAAATTGTTTTGTTGCAGACAAGATGTGGAATGTATTATTTTTTTAATATAAATTTAATCCCTTAGTTTTTATATGTATAAGGCGGCCTATTGTTAGTTTTGGTAGTTTTTTAAGAGGAGTAATAAAAATTGTATATACATGGTGGTGTGAAAATTATATTATATAACAAGTTAAATAATTAAATTACGATTTATTTGACTGAGATTACTAATGTCTTGCTTATCGTTAACAGCATAAGGTTCTTTTTTATGTAAATCATTTTTTAATCAGAAGTTTTTGATGGTGAGGTTCTTTTGTCAGGATTTCGGTATTTTTAAAATTGAATTCATGGTTTAAATTACTTTCATGTTTGTGTAAGGCGGTAGAGGCATTTTTTGTATATTTGTGTCCATTGAGTCTATTATCGAGGTATTGAGTTGTTTTTCCTATATATTTTTTGGACAGTTTAAACAAGGAATAGAGTAAACAACATTAGATTTTTTTTTCTTGGGCACTTGGCTTTTTAAGGGTGTAAATAAAGATGACAGAAGATTATGAGCCTTATGGCATACAGTTATGTCATGTTTTGCTAGAATGTATTTTTATTTTCTCGGACAATTCAGGGGAGTAAGGCATTGCTATTTATTTTTTGGATTGTCAATTACAGTAGTATTTTTGTTGTTTTTATTGTTATTCTATAATTTAAAAGTGCGTTGTTTGATAATTTTATTGATTTGTTTTATCGGAAAGTTGTTTTCTCTAAGGATTTTTCTGATTTTGTTTAAAATTTGTGGGCGAAGTTCTGGTGAAGTTAGCATCAACGCCCAGTCAGTTATTCAAACCACACAAATTCGAAAAAAATAGTGTAATTATAGGCCTAACTATCTAAAATAAAATTTAAACGCGTATAACCCATCGAGATATTCACTACGTTTCTATCGAATAGTTAAAGTTAGCTATAGATATATATATATATATATATATATATATATATATATATATATATATATATATATATATATATAATAAAATACTGTACGCCACCTACCTGTATTTGGCAAAACTACTCATTCGAATTCTGCAAACCCGCAGACTGATGGGCGGCCAGTTTCTTTTATGGTTTGTTCGGCATAACCGTATGTTGCATACCTAACTTTTGCCATATACAACTAGATGCCGCACTTTTACTACCACCTTTAACCTCTCGATGCCATGTATGGTTGTTTTCAAATTTCTTGGTGAGATGGCACCGGTTGCCTATATTTGTCAGTTCTGGTGAACAGAAAGGATATTTATAGTCAATCGGGGCATCATCAAGGCGTCTACGACCTGAAGCGGCTATGACAAGTCTTAAAGAAGACGAAACACGTGTCGCTGTCTTGGTCGGGCCCGGGGTATTTTATTTTCTCTTGGACACTCCGTAACATCCAACCATGGTAGCCGAAATCTTACAGGTTATTATTTATTTATTTTTACCGTCATTAAAGAGCCATATGCCCAAAGAACTTTACCCTTTATTAATAAAATTGTAATTTTATTAACTTACTTTATAAAGTTTACATTATACAGGGTGAGTCAAAATTTTTTAATATTTCTTAAAAGGAGTCAATACACCGTGATTAATTAAAAAAACGGTTGACAATATGTTTAAAACAATATTTGGAAAATAACTGCTTTAGTCGCTGCCAATACAAAAATGTTTTAGAAATCGTTTTGATTTTTTAAATAGGTTGTTAATTACATACAAAGGAAACCTAAAAATGGAATAGCTCATAAACTAAGAGGGTTATAACAGCTTTGTTTTTAAATCTTTTGTTTAGCAAAAGTTTAGGATCACGAAAACTGCAAGGTTCTATTTAGAATAATAATAAAATATTAAGCAACTACAAGCAAAATGGGACACCCTACAACTTATTATACGCGTACCAGTAGTTATTCTATTTCTTTTATGAGGGCTGTGGATATAACGAACATTATACCTCATTCTTTATAAAAATGCAACAAAGTAATCATAAAGAGAAAAAATTAAAGCATAAACCGATACATTTTCGCTTTACAAGCGTTTACGTCAAGTCTTTATAGGATCAAAATTAATTTAAACTCCGCGATAAAAAGATTCTATCTCACGGGACACCTACTTTAATTTGATATCTTCCCATCTCGGGAGAGCATTCCGGAGCTTAAAGCTGTTAAGGATTTTAATCGGGTCGGTAATGGAAATATATTATATAAAATTCATGGATTATACATGCCTTGTAAAAAGTATGAAAAAAAAGCAAATAAAAATTTACAATAGAACGAAAAATAAATTAAATTACAACTAATACTTTTTTTTCTTTCATGGAGCATGCCTTCATGTTCGGAGGTGCTGTTGTCACAAAAATGTTACACACATTTAGACAGTCAGTGAGGTTCCGCTTTAATTTTTTTTTTTTGTTAAAAATATTCCTTCAGTTGCCACTCGAGACGCCACTAGATCTAATAAGTGTAATTACGTTAGAAACTAGTTACCCCCTTAATTCCACAATACTCTCTGCCAGATTAAAACCAAATTGGGTAAAGGATAAGCAGGATTTAAAAAAAAATAAGTTTCACACTCTGTATCTTAAGAACAAGGAATTTGCAGACCCATGTATACATAAACTGTTTTATATAATATTTTTAAAAGTAAAATCTGCTCTTAAATTTTCTTACAAACATTCTGTAGTACCCTGTATATCGTGAAATATAATTTTTTTATCACTTTCAGTTGTTTGATTTTTAAAAGCAAGAGGTTTTGCATCTCTAAAATTTTACCACTATTTGTTGCTTGGCAGTATATAAGCAACCATTTAAGTGATGCATTATCCGTTTTTAGGTGGAATTTCTGGCCATACAGGTATTTATGATAATGCTCCAAAGATTTGACAATAGCTAAAAGTTCTTTTCTAGTGACACAATAATTTCTTTCAGGTTTGGACATTACTTTGCTAAAATAGGCTATAACTTTTTCTTGGCCATCTTAAATCTGTGACAAAATTCCACCAATAGCAGTGTTGCTTGCATCAGTGTCCACAATAAATGTTTGATTTGGTTGTGGATATGACAACACCGGGGAATTGCACAGGGCTTGCTTTAGGTGTATAAAAGCTGCTTGACAATCTTCAGTCCATTCATAGCTGTTGTTGTTTTCCGTAAGACGATGTAATGGTCTAGCAATATCGGCAAACCCATGTATGAACCGTCTGTAACAGGCACACAGTCCCAGAAAACTTCTAATTTCATGCTTGTTCTGGATAGCTTCTGTCTTCTCTGGATCGGTTTTTACTCCATCTTCTGTAATTATATGCCCCAGGTAATTGACTTCTTTCTGGAACAGGTGACATTTCTTTGGGCTAAGCTTCAGCTGGGCGGATCTAAGCTTTTGAAAAACCTCTTCAACATTTTGCAGGTGGTCATCAAATGTTTTCCAAGAATTATTATGTCATCGAGGTATACTAAGCATGTTTTCCAAGTTAGTCCCTATAGTGTTAACTCCATCAAACGTTCAAATGTAGCAGGGGCATTGCATAGTCCAAAAGGCATAACAGTAAATTGCCACAGTCCGGTCCCGGTCGAGAAAGCAGATTTTTCCTTGTCTTCCGGATGAAGTTCTACTTGCCAATAGCCACTTTTTATTTCTAATGTGGAAAACAATTTTGACCCCGTCAGTGTGTCTAGGGTATCGTCAATTCTTGGTAGTGGAAAACTGTCCTTCTTCGTGACATCATTCAGTCTTCGGAAATCAACACAAAATCTTGTGGAACCAACTTTCTTCTTGACTAGGACTACTGGAGATGACCATGGGCTCTGGGATGGTTCTATGATGCCTTGATTTTGCATGTCTTCAAGTATACATAAATTTGTTCTGATTAAAAACAATCTGCTTGTTTAGTTTATGTATCTAATTAATTAAAAAGCAACAATGATTTGTGGATTTAAAGTTGGATCATGATAAAAAAATAAGTTTTTTTAACCAAATATATTCTAGAATGATTTGCCTGCCATGGGTAAAAACAAAATTATTTTTTACAAAGTATCCTAATATAAACTGTTTTACGAATGGTTACTGTCGACAAACAAAATAAAATGAAAACCAAATAACTCCAGTTTAACCTAAGAAGTTGCAGAATACACAAAAGTTCCCCCAACGTGACACTGCATCCCCTTTTCTTTATAGCCTAAAGCAAGGATGGCAATATTCTTTCCCTTTATTAGACAAAAAAGTAATAAGTGGTTTAAGGATAATATTAGTTTAAGCATTAAAAAATTTTTTAGAGTTATTTTCTTAAACTTTGCTGAAAACATTTCTTTGGACCACTCGTACGAGTACGCATGGAGAAGAAAAAAGCCTTATTTGTATAAATTAAGCTTATTTGTTTATAAATAAAACCACAAGAGCCTTCTACCATTTTTGACATATGGGACATAGGTCAGTTAAACGCGTAAAAACCTTTTTTTAAACTTATTTCTACTATTTGGTCCTACCCTACACTACACTACACTTGCCAAACAAAGCTTTTATTTTAACTTTTGTGATGTATTTGAAATGTTTTTTACTTTTGTCTACGAATTTTGAATAGCGCTTTCAAAATTTTATTTATTTAACTTAAATGCACAATAAAATTTAACATAAGAAGAAAAAAGAAGAAAGTCCAAATATGGGCAAAGTGTGGATTATCGGCCCATAAAAATCTCGCACAATACGTGGGGACATAACTTAATCAAACACTGCTCACCTACTCATTACCCCTTCAAGTCACTTTGCTGTCTAAAACTCGGAGAGAGTAGAGTAGCAAACACTTGTTTAATAAAAGTTTACGCCATACATTTGTCGAGATGGAAACTAATTGTCAGTTTGAGCGGTACGCATCACTTTGAAGTCAAAGTTGGTTGGTAAGTACTCGTCAGGAGCTTTAAAATAATGTGTCACAAGAACCACCTCTCTATTTAATTACTATTTTTTCTAAGTCAGCTCCAAGCAGCTATTTTTATCTGGCAATTCCACTTTAAAATATACGATTTTCGCATTAATTCCATTTTCTTAAATTCAATCATTTTGAAATAACCTGTCAAAAAATAAAAGGACATTAGGGAAATGGTCAGTGCGCTATTGCCAGTGTTAAATCAGTCTTGACAAATATCCAAATTCAAAATATATTTGTATTACTGGTTTAAATTTTTCTTATAAACAATTTAGGTTCACATTAGAGCGTTAATATTATTTTATATTATTTTATGTAAAGAAAAATCTTTACCAATTTTAGAAAAATAAAGCTGTACAAATTATAAATAAGAAAAAGTTTACCCAGTAAAAAAGAGCGTTGAAGCTGAACATCTTATTCCATACATATTTTAGAGCACCCAACACGTCTGTTTCATACGATACACTCAAAGAGCGATCTTAAATACTTTAGAGTCAGCCAGCATGAACCCTTTTAAATTTCAAAGAGACAAACACTTTTGCCGGAAACATCAAAAGAACAAGTCGAAATGTGGGGTAATTCGAAAATTTTTGTCCAACTGAAAGCTTACATTTTTACTTTTAGATTTGTTTTCTTTAAAAATACAAGGAAAAATAAAATTGGAAGGTAGAGCAACAAAATTATATGAAAAGGCCATTTATTAAGACCTTTTTTTGTTCTTTACTTTTTGTCAGAAGATGCAAATAAAAAGAGCGTAAAGTGACGTAATTGGTGCAATGTGACGTAATTTTGAAGTATGTGAGGCAGGCGAAGCGCGACCTTGGAGAGGGTCCTGGTGAATAGCAGAAAAAGCAGGAGTTCTCTTAGCTGTCGATGGACAAAGATTACATTTCCTATAAAGGGTTTATCAATAAAGCGTTAGAACTTTAAAATGTCACCAAGAAATAACTACAAGTAAAATGTAAGTAATTTTTATTTTATTAAAAAAGAAATTTGTTAGTTTTTAGTTTTAAAAATAATATTGTTTAAATATCCTCCTCAACTTTGTTTAGTTGGAAAGACTTTTCTGGCTTGATTTCTGATTATTTTCAATCATATCACCCGGTAAATTTGTAATAGGGCGTTAAATGTTCTGCCCGAAATGAATGAATCGTTCGTGGCGTATTCTCGTAGACCTCAGATTTAAGGTAGCCTTACAGAAAATAATCCAAAAGTGAGAAATCGCATGACCTTGGTGGCCAGTTCACATAACCATTTCTTGAATTACCCCGCATTCTGATAATAAATTTTAATAATTTAATTTTATTAATTTAATTTTTAATAATTTTTTCACGTTGTAGAATTGTGTATCTCTCTATAATAATTGGTTAGACATTACTGGACATTATTAAACACAACTATGACAGTTTGGTGACATAATCCTTAGCAATGTTACTACAGTAACATTTTAAAATTCTGACGCTCCTATTGGTAAACTCTATATTATTACGAGTAGGCATTGCGACACTTTGGTAAAAGAAGAAGAAAATTTAACGTTATCTTACTTTTAAACTACCGACCGACCGGTTGATAACTGATCCGGTAATATGTGAAACATGGGGTTTCAATGCCCTTCGCCCTCCGAAGGACGGAGCCTGTTATCTCTAAAACCATAAAATTTAGGAATCCCGTGTTACTTTAAGGTCGGTTTAGAAAACGTCGATTAAAACGGTTTAGTTAGAAACACGTCAATAAGAAATAGTTAGGTTGGAAATTGGTATGGACCAAAGTCCCTTTCTAAAGGGGTCGCGACATTCGGCCATATTGGTTTGACGTGGACTGCATAAAATTTTAATTTTCAAAATTTAATTTAAGGAAACACTCCTTTTGAAAATACAGGAAGCTAAAATTGTAAAAAAAAATTATACCGCTCCGAGTAATTAATTGGTATTTGGAACATTGCTTAATAACAGCTTAAGTAGCTTAAGACATTTTTTGAAATGCAAAAAATTTTAAAAACTTACCATAAACGTCTGTACTATATTTATATGAAATATTTTTCAAGAAAAAAATGGTGCGCCACTGCTTTTTCTAAAACCAAAGTTATATTTAAAATTGCCCTTAAATTTGGAACGAATTTAATCTCATGACTTTTTTTCGAACGATGCATAGTTTTCAAATAAGAAAATAAAAACCACTTTAATGCATAACAAATTTTTAAATAAAAACTCCCCAAAAATAATTTAAAATTTTGGGTTTTAAATGTTTATTAGTCTTGTTAATATTTTCGCAAAATCGTCATGCATTAAACTGGTTTTAATTTTTTTGTTTGAAAACTATATATAAAAAAACTGTATAAATAAATTAATCTTGGGTAAGGACCAGATCGCTTATAGAAAGACGGAGGATGGTAAACTGTCATATTCTCCCTACTATCTGATCGGTTATTAATCGGTCGAATTGTTTAATCGGTTGGACACACATTGTCTTGTCCCAGATTGTCGCAATGCCTACTATTACGACCATAGGGAATTATTTTCATTGGTCTTGTATCTTACGTGACGACTCTGGTCTAGCTTAGCTTTGTATTTTTGCATAAAAAATTATAACTATTTTTTATTAATAATAAATAATACTTAAATTTATTTTAACAATAAGGTTCAACCCCCTTCTCTTTTGGCTACTTTTTACGACCCCTAAAATAGGTCTAGACTTTAAATTGGGCAAAAGTTTTTTTCCTGGTTATAAAAAGAAAATAAAAACTTTTTAAATATTAGATACCTATATACATTATCAAGCTTTTTCTTTATACTTATGTGTTAAGGTTTCTGTAATTTTAAAAAATATATACAAGGTTTCCCATTTAAAAATCAAAAGCTCCAGTAAGTCGTAAAAGCCTATCATAAACACCTAAAAAAACTTTTCGTTAGTCTAACAACCCTAAATTTCGTCAGTATCGATAAAGAAATAAAAAAATGGCAGCCGGAAAGTGATCTTGTTGTCACCCGGTATGTTACATTTTTTTTTATATTGGTACTGTGAAACATAATAAACCACACTTTTATTGTTAAATAACAATACTCTAGATGTTACATAAAAAAATATTTCCTAAGAAATATTACAAAATTATTTTCGTTTCTTGGTTTTGGCTATAACTTTTTGCAATAACCGGGAAGAATATTACTACCCTTCGACGATAAAAGCCCTAGGCCATAAAGAAAAGGGAGCGAACTGACAAGATAGAGGGTCTTTTGTGTATTTTCCAACATCGTTGGTTACGGTGGTGCAATTGGCTTTTAATTTTATGTGTTTATTTAAATGGCTCTTTAAAAAATATTAATAAATATTTAAAAATAGTGAAAAAAATATCCTTACGTCAAAAATTATAACACTAAAATATTAGCTATAACGAAACGGCCAGACTGAAGATGCGCAAGCAAGCAATTTTTACAGTGCGAAGGCAGTATGGTAATTTTTGCCCGCCCGGTTGGTATGATTTTAATTTACGCACTAGGTTTAAAAAAATCGCTCGCACGCAAATTGCCCGCTTGTCGCTCTTCAGTCTGGCCGTACACCAGGTATTTATAATTATATAATTTTATTTTGGCAGAAAATTAAATAAGTAGGGTAGGGCGGGGCTAGTTGAGCAATTTTTCACTTGATATTAGCTCCTCAAAAATAAGTCTTAGTGGCTTATAATGCATACTGATGGATTAGCAATTTATCCCTTATTTATAGTGTCCATAGTAATTTCTTTCTAATAAGTCAAATTTAGGAGCTACATCTATTTTAATGTAGATAGTCAAGTATGCCCAACGTACCCCATAGGTGAGGTAAGTTGAGCAAGGGTATGGGGCTAGTGGAGCACTTAGAAAGTATAGTTAAATCATGGCTTGAATGTTAGATACGTTAACAATAAAAATACATTTTGACAATTTGCTTTTTATATTTATAATCTTATGGTGACAAAACAACAAATCTCATTAATAAAACAGCAACGTGCCTAGCTTGAACTATTGAATTTAATACCCATCAATTCATCTTTGTTTTTTAAACTTTTTAGGCAGTTTTATTTTGCTTCTCTTGTAATGCCTTCTGTATCTGTTAAAATTGCAGCTTTTCTCTATCTTCTGTTTGATTTGGCTCCTTTTCTTGGGTATGGTCAAACTATTTCCAGAGAAAATTTATAAGTTAGATAGGTCAGGTCGTTTTCTTTGTTGCTTGTACAAAGTTTGGGTTGCAGCGTCTTTTAAATCCTGAGGAGACTCTAGTAGTCTTACTGTTATAAGTCCGTATCCCAAAAAATAAAAATAAAAAACATTCCATACTTAAAACCTTGGGGTTAGTTGGGCAACTGTAGCTCAACTAACCCCACCTGAAATTTTAAAGGAAAAGTAAATTTATTAGAAAACCGGTTAGAATTGTATCCAAAATCTTTATACATAATTAAACTGCAATAAATTTACTTAAGATTAACACTTACCTGATTGAGAACGAAATACGTTTAACTATCACAGATAAAATTTTCCGGCTTGCAATTATTTTACTTTTTAATCACAAAATAAACAATGCGCACGGATACTTTTCACGATCGCCGTGTCACCACTAGTGGTAGCACAATGAGTTTCCCTCGCGCAACCCCTTCTTTATGCTATTTGATGCTTTCGCGTGCGGTCGGTAGTTTTTGAGATATTTTGATTGCCTAACTTACCTCTATGCTCAACTAGCCCCGCCCTACCCTATATAAAATAGTATATGCTAGTGCTGAAAGTGCCACATTCGCGTAGCGGAGTTCGGTTAAGCAGTCAAGTGCGGAAAAGGCACTTTCGGCACGTCATAAACCTCTATTTCTTCTACAAGCGCAGAAAAATTATAAAAACCAAAATTTTATATATTTTTTTAATTTCAACACAATGCTACCTAATACCTGCCATACCACAGCAAAATTTCCTTTTAAATATGAAGTACATAAAAATCCTTCATTGCGACTCACTAATATTTGGTTTAAAATTTTTGTACTTTTCCGCACTAGTGCGGAAAAGTAGTTAGGCATTGTGTACTTTTCCGCACTAGTGCGGAAAAGTGACACTTTCCAAACTAAATTGCGTGCAGAAAAGTGCTGCTTTCCACACGCTAGTAGAAAAAAATATTTTTCTTCTCGCGTGCGTTAAACTTTGCCTACGCAATCTGACGTTACAAAATTTAAATAGATATTAGAACAACCAATAAACGTTAAAACTGACAAAGACTGTTTAAAGTTAAGAAATATAAGAATAAAAAAAATATATATCTAGTTTTCTAAAACACACAGAAAAATCTTATTTCTTGCACTTGTTTAGAGCTTATTTGAACACCGCTCGTTCATCTAACTGCTTTTCCGTGCAGGAAAATATGACTTTGTCCTAACAAGTGCGCGAAGTGATACTTTCCCGCACGCAAAAACAGTTATACAAACGATGCATTAAGTGCGGGAAAGACAATTTGCGCAAGTGGTGGGAACAATATTTTTTCTATATATTTTTCTATATCTTTGAAAAGTAGAAACATATTTAAACACTGCTGAAAATTTTTTTGAAAAAATTGTAAATTAAAGATGTATTAGTTTTCGAAAAAGGATATCAGCAGTCTTCTCCCTTTATTTTTAAATAATCACTTAAACAACCTTGTGGCATAAAAATAATTTCGGTCAGGTGACCTAGTGCGAAGAAGACAATAGCAACTTTTTTTATGAAAAGGGGGAGTCATGTAGTCCGTCGTTTTAAAAATCCCTTAATTTCATACCCTTCTCAACTAACTTTAATTAATTTTTAAAAATAGGCCCAGACATTCCAGACTTAGATCCGTTTGAAATTCGGCCTAAATACAAACAGTGCGGTTTTAATGGCATTGGCTTGTAATTCTGAAACGGCTGAACCGATTTTTAAACACAAAATGTCGTTGAGTAGAGAATCAAAAGGCCTTTAAAACATAGTTTTATTTATAGCACCTTTTGGAAAAACAAAGTGGAGTAGTACATGTAGCGGGATGAGGATAGGCAAATAAAAACTACTTTTGTATTTAACCCAATGTTTTGTGGCTCGATTGCCACTTTATCAAGGGCCAATATTTTACAAGGTCTCACTGCTTTTAAAAAGCTCTATTGTCTTACGAAGATCTGTATGAAAATTCCATACTATCATCATTGACAAAAATTTTGTGCTGGTCGGGGTGGTTTTTCCAATGGTATGGAACTTTAATTTGAACCTTTGCTAGACAATAGAGTTTCTAAAGGCAGTGAAACCTCGTAGAGTGTTGGCCTATTGGTCCTTGATAAGGTGGAAATCCACCTACGAAACTGATCTCTTTGTATTTTCACATTTAAAATATAAAAGGGGGTGGGGGGTAAGGCTAGTAATATCGCCACTGTACAGAAAATTGAACAGGAATATGCAATTTTCTTTACTCTTATAAGAAACATTATCAAAAGGCCTGATGAAGCGTTTTTACAAACCCCTTACATTCAAAGGATAATTGCTTAAAATATTTTTGAATACACAAGTAAAAGCGTTTATTTAATTTGCACAAAACTCCTAAATAAAGTTAAATTCCTTCTCGTATCTTTGATGTTTCATGCCAAAGTGTTTCAAATTTAATGAACTTGGGCTTTGAACTTTTAGTTTAGCTTTTTCTGTATGTACGGGATCGAAGTGTTAAGTGCTTCAAAGGTTAAAAGTGTATATAAAAACGGTTTTCGGGCCATTAGGTTAACTTAGGCTATATTTTTGTACTACATAAAACTTTACACTATGTTTCCACTTTTTTAAATTTCGAAGCTTTAAGAGTAACATGGGTCGATAGGAGTGAGCTATAGAGTAGAGCCTTAGTCTCTATATATTTTAGACTAGGAACAAAGCGGTTTCATTTTATCGTAGTTAACTTGACAAGTACAAAAATAAGATTTTAATAAATAAAGTCATCAGATTAATGTAAAAAATATTTACAACTCACGGATTAAAAAAATGTGCGTTATATTAAATGCTATATTTATAGATGATGCACTAGTTAAATAGCCATCTTGGTCTCCAGATTTAAATACCTGCGATTATTGTTAAAAACGCTCTTAAAATCTGAAGAAAATATACAAATGACTTTAGGAAAACAAACATACCATAAGTTTTGACATATTTTTACATTTAAAGTATTTTAAACAAACGAAATATCTAAGAAGTTAACAATATTTTGTGTATATTGTTAAGTTATGTTAATTAAAAATATTTACCAACATGGAAACCAGAGCAAGAGTAGGCGGAAAATGTGTAAATACAGCGAAAATAAAGGAAAAAAGTTTTCAAAGTAAGGTTAAAACGAGTGGTTTAAGTAAAAAGCCGAAACCTTTTACAAAAGGCACAAAGTTGCGGTTAGGGGTAATATTACGCGTTAGGAGCACTGTAAAAAATACCTTTGGGAAAATCTAATAGTGACTTTAAAAGTTTTCTTAAGTCCGTTAGCGTTTGATGTTACTATAAAAGGTTAAGAAAATTTAGTACATTAGGGATAAGATAAATAAGAAATACAAGTAGGTACGTAACAAATTCAGCCTGATGCTAATTTTTTTGTCTAGTTTACAATTTAAATGCTGACAAAGAAAAAGTTAAAATGGGTTTTTAAAAAACAATGTATTTATATGATTCTTTATCAGTTATGTTATGTTATGTTATACGCATTAATTCACATCTTTTCGTATTATTGCAAGTTCAAGTTTACTCCCGGTTTTATGTACCATCATTTTTTTTTAAATATACTCCTATACAAAATTTTGTTTTTTTTTACCGCTTTTTATTATCATTTGATTCACTTGTAATTCTTTTTATCAAAATAATATAGAAATTGCAAAGAGTTTTTATAAAATTAGGTCTTATACAAGAAAGAGCCAAATGTTGCATTTTGACCCATATTTTAATGTCACAGGTTTTTACCAGTGTATTAGATTTTAAAGCCTTATTTTTGTTTAAATTTATTTTTTTATTTATCTGAAAAAAATATTTGAAAATTAAAACAAAAATTGTATACCGGGTGTCTAGGTAAAATTTTACACCTCCCTTAAAATTTTAATTTTTATGCTAAAACATAATTAAAAATATTTGCTGCCAATTCAACCCTTCATCCACCTGTCAATCATCCAATTCCAACTATTCCCCCAGTTCCTCACAAAATACCCAATATTATTTTTAAGGTAAAACACATTAAGCGTATCCTTTCTTCTCTTAACACCAAGAAATTGTCTGGGCTAGATGGAATACCAGCAATCGTTTAAAAAAAAGTGTGCTCCTGAACTTGCACCTATTTCAACCAAGCTCTTTCAAATTTCTTATGACACGGGTATTTTTCAAGACAGCTGGAGAGCTGCACGTGTCCAGCCTATTCCCAAGAAAGGATCTAAATCCCTTCCATTCAACTATAGACCCATTTCACTCTTCTCAATGCTTTGTAAAGTAATGGAGAAATCCATTAACTCGCAAATTCTTAGGTATTTAAAAAACATAAAATTTTACATGACAGGCAATACGGATTTCGTCACAAGAGAAATTTGAGACTCTGACTTTGTTCCTTAAATTGTAGTTAAATCTATGTTGAGTCTCTTTGAGAAAATGGACAGATTCTTAAGTATGATCCTTTACTTACTCAAAGACTTCCTTCTCTTGCCCATCGTCGAGCTGTGGGAGATCTATCGCTCTTCTTTAGATACTTTTACGGCTTCTGCTCCGACAAATTATCCAGTATAGTCCCTCCTCTTGCAGCTCCCAACAGAGAAACTCGTGGTGCCGCACGTATGCATCCCTATACGGTCCAATTGGACAGGCCCCGAACTTCCCATTTCGTTCGCTCTTTTATCCCTAGAGTTTTTAGACTGTGGAACCTACTGCCAGCGGAGGTCTTTCCTTCCCCCAAATCTTCAAGTTTTTAAGTCCCGTGTTAACAAACTTCCTCTTACCTTGGTTAAGACACCCACGGTGCGTTAGTATTTAGGCTTTCAGCCTTCGTGGATTGTCCAAAGATAAAAAAATTGTTTGGTAAGTTGGTTTCTTAGTTTCTAAAGCACTTTTAAAACATATAGGGTAGGACAAAAAGTATAATTAAAAAAACACCCTGTAGACTGTATCATTAGGAACCACCAAAAGATTTTTAAATACCTTTAAGAAAATCTTACAATTATAAGTTATTTTAATAGTTTTGAAAATATGACCATTCAAATCTTAATTTTTCCCACTTTTTTCGCAGTATAACGTTCATATATTACGATCATCATAAATACATTGTATTATCTTCTTTAGAAATTTGTATTTCCTTTTAAAATAGAGATACTAATATAAATAAAAAAAGAAAGACTAAAAAAGATGGAGATATTCTCGAGTAGTGCGGTTCATGTTTACGTAGAGGTCTACATAGACTTCCCGGGTAGGCGATTGAAGACATCGTACGAGCGTGGCTGTACCCTTGGGGATCGAGAAAGATTCACGCTAAATTGGGGCTTCTTTCTTCTGGGGCTAAGCGCTGTGAGTGAAGATTCCTAAAGCCTGAAGTTTTTGCGTTTTGGTGTTGAACACATGGTGTCCTCGTATGGTCGAGGAGGTGCGCACGCCTTGCGGAAATGCGTCAGTAGTGAAAGTAACGGTTATGCGCGATACCAGTAGCAGCCGCTGGCTAGACAGTCACAATTTATGCATGTATAGAAAAAGAATTTGTTTTTAAACAGAAAACATAGCTTGAACAATAAAAGAAAAATCTGGGGGTCTAGAACCCGACAATCCAATTTTCCAACCACTTGACGATGGCTGTATGCACTAAGTGTCAAAGCCAAAAACCAAAAATAGAATAGAATAGAAAAATTCTGACGTTAAATTATTCCACGGGATGTCATTTGGGTCAAAATACAACATTTAGCTCTTTCCTAACACCTAAACCTATAAACTATTTTAGATAATAACCTTAAGAAAAGAAGCTACAATTGGATAAAAATATATTTAAAATGGATTAAAAGGCCAAAAAGTTATTTAGGATTAAATTTGAACAGAATTTTGTTGGTCCGGTTTTTTTGTTGTCCAGAAGTGTATTATACCTTTTTAGCGTATTTTCATGCTAAACTAACGAAATGCTGAAACTGTTACCGATTTCTTACGATAAGTTTAACCAAGAAAATGCCTTATTTGACAACCAAGTGGCAACTAAATAGCAATAAATTCTAGAGTTTTTTTTTTATTTTTCTTCAATTTTTATAGCCAGTTTAATAAAATTTAGAATTACAACGCAATTGTCCCCAAATAAAAAAGAACTTAATTTAAAGAAACCAAATATAAAATAAAAAGGTCCTTACTCCACCAGGGGTATATCTACTTACAAGAAGCAACCCTGCAAATATACTTTATATAGTAATTTTCCCAAATCTCCGTCTATGTTTTTGCCATCCAATTTCGCCATTTAATTTTGGAAAAGGCTGAGTTCGGCTTCACAGTTGGCATAAATGTCCCATCTCTAAAATCCGGAGATTTCGTATCAAAAATATTACTTCCTTCGGGAACAACCTATGAGACGTATAAAGCCAGAAATAAGGATATTCTTTTAGAGTAAAGTGGCTCCTTATATGGGTCATTCTCTAAAAGCTTAAACATCTTTTTTGGATTACGGGAAAATACGTCATAATAACTTTATTTAAAAATAACCATTGTTTTGTATTTGGCCTACGAAATAAGAGGTTTGTTCCAGCAAAATGTTCGAAGCATGTTAGCAACAATCGTAAAACGCAGAAATTGGTACAAACATTAGTCAGAAATGTTGGCTACAGTTTTCTGCTGGAACGAAAAATAAACAAGGCGTGCATACTGCTTATACGTCTATACAAGAAAGGTTATGTTAAAAATGTCAGTAATGTTTGAAGAAAGTTTGCAAACTTTTTAAACAGTTTCCAACATCTTTCCAACATCTTAAAACAATTGTATAATGTTAGATACATGGCACTGCTGGAACGATACATTTGAAGTGCGCAGAATCCGAACGGTTGCAAACATTTCTGACAGCCTGCTGAAACAAACCTAAGATTTATAGAATAAAAATGTGTTCTTTAGCGACAAAAAAACACATTTTATCTTTGTTAACGGGTACTTAAATGTGGCTTTTAATAAAATTACTTTTTCTCCCCGGAAAAAAAGTAAGTATTTTTTCCTGAGTATACAGCGTATTTAGTTAAGTTCGCACCATATGAGAAACTTTTTGTTATTAATCTTACGAAAAAAAGTTATTTATTATAAAAAGTTTGCATGGTCTAAAACTTGAAATGCGATCATCAGATAATAATTTTTTGCAGTGGTATACGAGGAATTTCAAGAAATATGAATTTTGCTTAAAAGAAAAGTACCCCTATTTTGTATAATACCAAACATTTTTATAAAGAAAAGATATTTGGGATTAAATATAACATTCAAATATGCAAACTTGATTTATTTCAAGGAACAATTTTTCTTTATTTTTTTATGTGTTAGGGATGAAAATTTAAGTTTCTCCAATAGTGCATACTCCTTTTAAAATGTAATATGTAAAGAAAGCTTAGAAACTGTTAAAACAGCAAAAAGTCACAGAAACGCTTGTTATGGCAGAAAAAATGTTAAAAAGTTATTTCTGTAAAATGAACCAGTTTGCATATTTAAAAGGTATTTTTAATTCTTAATATTTTTTTCTTATACATTTTTTTTTTATTAATAACTAGCTTTTGCCCGCAGCTTCGCACGCGTTAAATTCGAAGTCAAACAGTTTCCTTTCCCCATATCGTGAAAATTTGGATATTATTATATACATTTAAACCTTTCTCTTAAATCACTTTATTTATTTAAAAAAAACGCATTAAAATCTGTTAAATAGTGATAAAAAAGTTTTTGGTACTCCCTGTATATTATTTTTTAAATACGAATAATTATTTTGCAAATTCCCATATTTAAGCAACTTTGTAAACTTGTAGATGGTAAAAACATAGTTAGAGTGCATTTTAATTTTAAGGGTTTTTTAATTTACCTTTTCTTACCCACCCTGTGTGACAATTCTATATTTTTTTAATAAACTATAGATACCTGCGCACAATTTCTTTAAACACCTTTTTTTTTTAATTGCAATAGTAATGGCAATATTAAATTTTACATGTAAACTATTTTTTTAAATGCTCTGCATATGTTTTTTCTTTTACATATTAGTATTCATACATATAAACCATCCTCTTGAATTACTCAATTAAAAAAAACCACATCAAAATTCGTTAAGTAACATCGAATTTTAAATGTAAACTATTTTTTTAAACACTCTGTATATAATTTTTTATAATAATAATTATCATACATATTAACATTCCTCTTAAACTACACTACAAATAAAAAAACGCATTATAATCCATTGAGAATAGTAACGTAAATATCGGATTATAAATGTAAACAATTTTTTAAACTTTCTGTGTATGTTTTTATTTGAAATTATTATACATAATATAAACCTTTCTCTTAAATCACTCTCACTCATTAAAAAAAGGCATTAAAATCCGTTAAGAATAGTAACGTCAATATCCAATTTTAATAGTTTTTTTAACATTTTATATATGTTTTTTTATATTAATATACATATAAACCTTTCTTTTGAATCACTGTATTTATAAAAAAACGAATCAAAATCGTTGAGTAATATCGAATTTTACATATACCCAATTTTTATTTGATATTATAAATATATACCGTCTTCTTAAATCCCTCTATCTATTAAAAACAACCGCATTAAAATCCGTTGAGAATAGTAACGTCAATATCGAATTTTATGTATAGCTTATCCAAGATAGGCGACCCGTGTCCACTTTGTTGGGCGTTAATATCTAAAATTTTTGTTTAATCATAGTAAAATATAGCCTCTAACACTTCTAAATAGTGTAACTTTTTGATTGTAAAAGAATTTTTATGATAGGGTTAGTACTTCCGAAGATTAGCGGCTACAAACAAACAAACACACCCACAAACTCACAATGTGTAAATTTTACCTCTTTATAATATATTGGTATAGATAAGGGTACCTACTCTTGAGCAATATTCATATTTTTTGACATACCTCATATACCACCACAAAAATTTAATATCTGATCATTGCATTTTAGGTTTTAGACCATGCAGAACTTTTTATAAAGAATTTTTTTTCGTAGAATTAATAATAAAAAGGTTTTTATATGATGCGAGCTTAAGTAGACACGCTGTATATACAGGTCAGTAAAGGTAGGTATTTTATTAAATCATATTTTATTACACAAAACATTTCCTTTATATGAACAGCACAATCAAATCAAAGCAATGTTTTGTAATTAGCGAAAAATAATTTTGGGCATGTTCTTTTTTGTTTGAACTTCAAAATTAATAATACTGTGTTTTTATTTTTTCCATACAAAGGTCGGTTTAACTTTAAAACTACTTGTAACTTTTTGTTAACTACGACACGCAGCCCCTGGAAAACAAAGAACAGGGATCAGGTAAACCTCCTGCCTTACGAGTCAGGCTTAATTAAGTTAGGTTCTGTTGATTTAATATAATAATTGTTAGATATCTAAACGCAAAAATAACAGAAAAAATGTAGAAGTTAACATATTTGGTTTTCATGTAAACTGAACTCTGTCCAAGTTATATAATATGCAAAATTTCAAACTATGATCAACGAGTAATATCGCGTTTTTTATTTATTTATAAAAATGTCCTAATACCTACACTAAATTTAGTACATAAATAATGCTAATATAATACAAAAATACATTTTAAATAACAACCCTAACAAAAGTCACTATAAATTATCACCCTAAAAATATAACAAGCAATATCATATTATAGAAAAAACAAGAACACAACATTAATTATCCATTACTTTAATACGCGCTTAACTTCAGTTTTAAATTTATATCAAAGTTACGTTGTAGTCTCGTTAAAGGACAATGCATGCCATGGTCGGTAGCATGAAAAGGTATACAGAAAAGTTCCCTGCTACGTGTTCGATGATGTGTATTAAAATTTAATTTTGATAAGATATTCGCAATCTATGTCACCTACTAAAAGGGAAAACAAAAAGCATATATCCAAATAAAAGCGTCTTGACTGTAAGGAAGTAATATTTAAAGTACTGCGAATGTATTCATAATCAATGTGGTCACCTAAAAATGAATATTCATTTTATAGACACAAGAACGCAGAAACCTGTTCTGTACACCCTCAATACCATCTATGTGTACCTGGTAAAATGGTGACCAGACCACACTAGCATACTCTAAACCAGATCCCACATAAGCACAAAAAAGCAATTTAAATGTCTCACAGGTAAAATCTTTACTGTTTCTGGATATTAAACCAAGAAAGCCTTTCTGTGTAATTGAGTATATATGAGTAACAAATGTTAGAGATCTGTCTATGAGTACTCCAAGGTCCTTAATTTCATTAACTCTTACCAGGTAAAATATTTACTGTTTCTGGATATTAAACCAAGATTTTTATAGCCTTTTGTGTAATTGAGTATATATGAGTAACAAATGTTAGAGATCTGTCTATGAGTACTCCAAGGTCCTTAATTTCATTGATTCTTACCAGAACATTATTACTAATATTATAGTCAAAATGTGTATATCGATTAGTTCTATAAAAGATATACTATGGCATTTGTCTATATTTAGACCAAGACCATTCAATTTTGACCAAAGCAATAAGCCATCGATATCATTTTGAAGCATAATACAATCATCAACTGTTTTTATTGATTTGAACAATTTTAGATCATCAGCGTACATAAGTGTTTCTGAGTGATGAATAAAGCCCATAATATCATTAATAAAAAGAAGGAAAAAGAGGACCGCAGTGCGAGCCCTGCGGAACCCCAGAAGAAACAACAACATCTTTGGAAACATAATTATAAATCCTTTTTGTACAGCTATTTGTTGAAAGGCAATGTTTTAGGTTTACAGTTATGTTTTATTGCCTTTTAACAAATTGCTGCACAAAAAACACGATATTACGCGTTGATCATGGTTTAAATTTTGCATATGTAACTTGGACAGAGTATAGTAATATACCATACAAATACTGTTGGACTAGTCTAATTTCAATTAAAACAAAAATAATTTTTACGCAGTATAAACATTACTTGTTTTGTTCGATTATCAGGATTTTTGATAAAATATTGGTATATTCCCTCTGGAGTAAACGGTCCCTATTACAATAATTTTGTGAAATCCTAAATATCTTTATTTGAATGAAAAAACAATTTCTAGGGAGACTTTAAACTCTTAGTTTTTAAAGAATGTTTCCCCTATGTAAATATAAGAATATTAGGATGAAATAGGAGAGGACTTTGAAATAATAAAAAGATAAAATTTAATAATAGGAAATTTTAATATTTCATTTTTTCCTAAAAAGTTTTTTTTCTTTTGATTTTTGAAATTGTCAATACGACCTATATTTTTAGGATTTTTAAAATATTAGTTGGTCATGATTTATTATTCGTAATTAGAGAAATTATTTTACCACTTAATATGGTTTTACAGATAATGTGAAAATAAACTAAGGCAAGTCGTGTGGTATTTGAAAATATGTAAAAACTTTTTACATAAATCCTTTTTGTAAACAGAAAAGCTAAAAAATTTACACTTATACCTATTTAAATTGAGGTAAAAATTTAAATTTCCACTGCAAACTTTATGTCGCATCAGCTGTTTTAAAGGTATCTTGGCCAGTAATGCAATAACAATAAAAGAGCTATTAGTCACCCAATCCAAATTGTTTACATGCCGGTATTCGCGTTAGACTTTCCACACATTGCCTGTACAGGCTGATCCTGTATACTGTATACAATAAATTCTAAGTTAGCATCTTGGCTAATTCCCATCAAATATGAACAATAGTATACAGGGTGTTCATTTAAAAACTTTCCACTCAAGTTATCTTCGAAACGAGACAGATTTGAGAAAATCGCCGAAACACGTCAAGATATTTGTTGAGGATGAACGTTTTTTACAAAAAATTGGACGGCGCCCCTTTAACCCCTTAACCACCAGGGCCACCACCCCAAAATTCTTAAATGAGAAGGCGGGTCGAGTGATACATCATTTTAAAGCTCCTGACGAGTACTTTATAACCCTAGAATATGAAGTCAATATCTTTACCTATTACAAAATACTTTAAAAATTACCTAAATACCTGATTTGGATGGCCATATTTCCGAAACTAATAAAGTTAGATGTACCTAATGTGGTGTTTTCTTAAAGCTCTTTTAAAGGTCTTTTTAATGGTAATACTGGTAGTAATATACAGGGTAGAAGAAAAAGTACATATTTTTTTATTTAAGAACCCTGTATATTATTTTACCCCCTCATTAAATATCTTGACGTGTTTCGGCGATTTTCTCAAATCTGTCTCGTTTCGAAGATAACTTGAGTAAAAAGTTATTAAATGAACACCCTATATGTAATTTACAACTTATAATAAAAAGTAACATAAGTAAAACAACAGGTAACTAATAAATATAAACAGTTAACATTTAATTTTAAATTTATTTTATCATTGCAATCAAGTATTTTTAAGTTACAAATACCTTTATTCATATTATTTTACTTTACAATAAATTTCCATGTTAGTCTTTTTTATATATTTTTTATTGTTTGCTTATTTATAAAGAACTATTAAAACTATATCTTTATTTTTTTTATTGTGTAAGTTGTAGCACGTGTGCACCTTAGTAACCCCACTATTATATCTATCTTGTTTGTTCCTATTTTGTAAAACTCCACCATTACATAACAAGTGTCGAAAGTGATATATTTTACACGAGTGGGAATGTTGTCGCACGAGGCCATAGCCGAGTTCGACAATACCACGAGTGTGAAAATCACTTTTGGCACGAGTCATATACAATATTTTTCCTACAACCCAAAAATATTTATATACCAAAAATCCTAAGTTAGTTTTTTATATCTTTTATTTTATACACAGACAAAATAATCTGTCAAAAGCTTAGACGTAAATCAATGTCAATGCCATACAATCTTAATAAAGAAATTACCTTTAATTGTATGTAAGAGCATGTAAGAATTTAGTATTTTTATTTTAGTTTTCTTGCAAAAGTGTATGCACTGTAATTTCTTGAATTAAGTTTTTCAAATTACGTAAAAACACCTCATCACTAAACAAGACTAACAGTCCCAAATGGATTAAATTAAATTTCAGCTCTAATTGAATGGCAATTTCATTTTTATTTTATCAGATATTAGCCTTTTTCTTACAAAGTATGATTTATTAAGAAAAAAAATCGCCTGGCATTTTGTGGTTAGGTTAAAATTTAACAAATCGAAATCCCTACTGTTCGGGAACGAGCATAATTTCTTTCAAAGAAATTAACCAAATAATTTATTTTCTCCGAACACAATTCTGTTCTATTTTTAGATTTAATCTTTATCGGTTTTCTTTGTAAAACGCCGTTTGTAAAAACATCAAGGTTCTCAGAATCCTCTTTGTATTTTTCCGATCTCCAAGTAAAATGATCACTCCTACTTAAATATGGCTGATGCGCCGCGCCAATGGCGCGTAAGAAGGTGTCTCACAGCCCGATGGAGAGCGCAGTCTCTATTGGCGGGCATATCACATGCTTTCGGTCTAGCGCATAGAGGGCGGACTCATTCGGTTCCCCCTAAAGAGTAAGTCAGTCGCACTGCAAGTTTCATCGACTACGCATCTCTCGCGAAAAGTCACTCTCGTCAATTTTCCGACGACTCATCTCTCGCGCAAAGGCGCTTTCAAACATTCTTATTCTCTCGCAAATAATTGCAATTCTCTCTCAGGAAAATAAAACTTTCCTTATTCAAATACTCACAAATTCTATATTCAAGTTAGTTATCTCTCTTATTCAAAATAATTCTAACTTAGTATTTCTCTTATGAATACTTTTTCTCAGTGATTTAAAAATTCTAATTCAATGACAAATACCTTAATTCGTAATAGGTAATAAGTAAAGTGATGTAAAAAAGTGTCAAGGAATATCGACACTGAACTGTGTTAATAAACGTAGCAGGATGCTTTTAGTAATTCTAAAACACTTGTAAATATTGTAAATAGTGTAAAGTTTAAATCAGTTAATTAAACCATAATACAGTCCACAAAAACTCTTTTATTTGGATGTATGGGGAAAAGAAAAGCTCCTACATTTTTGGTCCTAATTCGAACCGGATATGCTGTAAAAAACCAGCCAGAAAAATTTCCAACAGTCCTGATTCTTTAAACCTCGAATATTTTTGCAAAAGTTAGCAAAACGTTTCTTCAAACATAAGTGAAAAAATAAACTTTCAACCTGTCTCGTCTCAATACTAAACTGTGACTACAAACCTCTCAAAATAAAAGTGACTCTATTCAAAAAACTTCTTAAATAAAACAATCCGTTAAAAGTGTGATTTAAAGACAAATTAAAGTGAATTTCTCCAGCAGCCTTTTGTGCGTGAAAGTGTTTGCCGTCGGAACTGGAACTCAACAGCTTCTACATAAGGTCAGATGTATTTTGCCTTTTTTAATTTAGTTTTTTGTTTCTGAATAAAGTTTAATTAGACAATGAACTACAGACTTAAAATATTTTTTGCAAAATTTTTGAACTTTATTAACCATATTTTTAAAGATAGGTACCTAATAAGAAATAAAAATAATAGGTATTTCTAAAAATTCTAATTTTCTATTTTGTATAGTTTTAGATATTTTTTAATGCTTTTGTGATTATTTTTACATTCTAATTAGTGCTCCTTTCATAAAAAAAAACATTTTTCGTCTTCTCTTTGTATGAGAAAATAAGTTAAAATAGGTATTTTAATTTAGTGTATTTAATATAGTAAAAAATGGAAGCTCTAGTTAAATCTCGTACAAAATATAAGGCCTGTATGACCAGAGTGGATTCTTGGTTTTCAAAACATAAGGATTTGGAAAAAAATCCTCTTATTTTTAAGATTCGTGAAAATCTGTTGACTGAAGCTTTCAAAAATTATTCTGAAGTTCAGGATAGTATAGAGGACTTAGATCCTACACAAGAAAAGGATAGAGATGTCACTGAGAACAAGTATTGCGAATTATTAGCAAAAATAACTCAACATATCGAAATTTTGTCTCCTACAATTTCAGGGTCAAAAAATACAGGGCCTATCATTGTTCATCAAAGTAGCTTAAGTACGCATTATATGGAAAACTTTTTATTATTCATTTAGCGAAAAAAGTTATTCTTTATAAAAAGTTTTGCAGGGTCAAAAATAGAGCTGGCAACCGAAACCGGTTTTTCGGTTAACCGGTTAACCGTTTTTCGGTTAACCGCGGTTTTCACCAAAACCGAAAACCGGTATTCAAAAACCGGTTTCGAATACCGGCTAACCGTTATTTGAAAACCGGTTAACCGGTTTTCGAATATCGGTTAACCGGTATTTAAAAACCGGTTTTTGAATGCCGGTTAACCGGTTTTGAAAACCCGGTTTTGAATATCGGTTAACCGGTTTTAAAAAGCGGTTTTCAAATACCGGTCTTTTGGATAATCGGACCAATATCAAAAAGCGGTTCTTATCATATAATAGGTTTTAGGTTGATTGCGGTTTATATAAAAACTACAACTTACTATAATAATACAATAAATTAAAATTTAAAAATCACCACTTTTCCTTTTATATATTTTATTTATAAATTATGTATGTATGTATGGAATTTTTATATCACCTTGTAGAATCTTGCATTTTATTAACAGGGATGTTATATTTTTATTCTTATTTATATTTAACCAATTTCTTTTGAAGAATATTCTAGGATGAATAATGATTATCACTTAACACCACAGCTCATGGGCAAATCCGTAATCAACGCAAAAACGATTAATAAAAAATAATTACTTTCCGATTTTCTGTTAACTGTGGTTTAGAAAAGCCTTTTTCGGTTTTGAGAACCGTTTTCGGTTTTCGGTTTTAAAGACCATTTTCGGTTTTAAAACCCGGTTTGGGTTTTCGGTTTTTTTAAAAACCGGTTAACCGGTTTTGTTTTTTCCCGGTTTTTGCCAGCCCTAGTCTAAAACCTAAAATGCAATTGTCAGATATTTATTTTTTACATAAATAAAACAAATATATTGACATTTAGGTGTTACCTTAATAATATCACTTTAAATAATGAAAATTATAAATAATACTTCATTTACTAAATTTCTTGGTATTTATGTAAATAAAAACCTTAATTTTTCAGAACATATTGAAAATGTATGTAAAAAAATTAGCTCAGGTTGTTATGCTCTAGGAATTATTTTTACTGAACTTGATTTTCCACTACTGAAAACTAGTTATTTAACATTAAGTGATGCCGTAGCACGTTAAATTAGCTAAAACGCGATTCGCTGCCGTTTTTTAATATTTGTTTTGAGAAAAAGTTGCACATAGAAAAGTTTCTTTAAATGATCCAAAGATTATCGGAAAGTTAATTGATTTTTGGTAATGGTAATAATTAACACATTAAATTTCCTAAAATTACAAAACCGTAAAAATAACCAACTTTCCGATAATCTTTGGATCATTTTAAGAAACTTTTCAATATGAAGGAACAGTTTAAAAATGTAAATTCGGTGCTCTTTGATAAGAAAAAAATCACAAAAAACTTTAAAGCAAATAAATTGGCATGCTTGTCTTCGCGGCCGCCATTGCTATATTTCTTTTATGATATGCCGGTTGATGCAGCTGGTCATCGCACTATGGGATAGAAATTATTTTTTTTGGTCAAAATTCTGAAACTTACCAATCTAACATAAAATGAGGTGCTTTTTTACTGGAAAAATATTATAACTTATTACAAATGCTTTTTGGAAACCTAAAACTTATTATATGTTATTATAAATTTACACTCCCTTAACTTTATTATTTTTTATTGTACAAAATAATCTAAAATAGCAACTTGTTTGGTTAATTCGGTAGTATTCTAATCAGTAATCCGATAATTATTATCTCATATGACATACAGGGTACGACAATAGGTAAGATTTTTTAAATGGAATACCCTGAATATTATATCACCACTAGAAAAATCTTTTAAAAAGCTTTAAAAAATACTACATTTGATGTGTCTATCTCAATTAGTTTCGGAAATATGACGATCCAAATCTAAAAATAATTTTAAATTATTCTTAGAAGCGTAATAGAGTTACATCTTCTCAACTTCCTTTATTTTTTTACGTATAAAATAAATAAAACACACTTTTGTTGGGTAGATTCTGTAGAATCCATATCTTTCATCAGAATGCTTTTATCTTTTAAGATATACAGTGTAGGACAAATCATATTAATTTTTAAAATGGAAAACCTTGTAAATTATAAAAAATCCTGTATCTGTCCTTACAATCAGAAGTAGCAAAAGTAGCAAGGCAATTGTAAGGACAAAAACTGATAAAGAAAAAGGCAACAAAAGCTCTTATTATTTAAACCCTTTTACTTTTTTTTAGTAAACAAGGTTAATAATAAACTAAGTAGATTAAATGTTGTATATTTATGTCTACTTAAAATACATCTTCAAGTTTCTTATTACCCCAATAGAAATCGTCATATCCTTTTATAATTTTGCGTACATGTAGTTTGGAGTATCTACTTTAAAATACACAGCATGAGCCATTAAAATTTCAAAGTTGCTTTTTGGCCAAAATAATGGATTTCTATCCCATAGTGTATCGGCGCGTCGCTGTAAAGGATAGCGGTGCTTTTGTATAAAATAGTCCGATTGCAGGCGGCCTTTTTATGTTTTTTTGTATTATTTTCAAAGTGTACCGAATTTGCGCTTTTAAAATGTTCTCACTATACAACTTTTTCTCAAACAAATATTTAAAAACGGCAGCGAATCGCGTTTTAGCTCATTTAACGTGCTACGGCATCCCCTTAAGTATTTATGTAAATAAAAACCTTAATTTTTCAGAACATATTGAAAATGTATGTAAAAAAATTAGCTTAGGTTGTTATGCTCTTGGAATTATTTCTACTGCACTTGATTTTCCACTACTGAAAACTAGTTATTTAACATTAATTGAATCAATAATAAGATATGGTATTTGTTTTTGGGGAAACTCTAGTCAAAATCTGTAAAGCTCAGTTTTTATTTTGCAAAAAAGAGCTATAAGAATTATTTGCAAAATCAAATTTAGGGAATCTTGCAAAACTTTGTTTAATAAACATAAGATATTGACACTGACATCTATTTTTATATTGGAAACTGTTTGTGTAATATATAAAAATATTGGTGTAATTATAATGAATACTCTTTATCTAATTTTAGAAATAACTCCTGCATTGATCTTCTTATACCACATTCAAATATGATTAAGAAATCTATAATTTATGAATCAAAAAAGATATATATTTCCATAAAAGTTATTTCTTTTAACTATTATATATTATGTGTGTCATCTGTCTATGTTGTATATGTATATATAATTTATTGTTTTGCTTTGTCTACAAAGATATCTAAATTTTTTCATGATAATAAAGCTTATTATTATTATTTATTTGTAAGTAAAAACAATTTTTTTAACTTTTTTATAAAATAACTAACTTATTCCTAATATGAACATATTATTTTATTTTTATAATTTTAACGGTAAAATCAAAAAGTAATAAAAGTAATTCTTGTTTTAAAAATAAAATAAATAAATAATAGTTTAAAAACTAAAAAACACGCTTTTATATGCAACCGAACTAAAAATTAGAAAATAATTTTTCATTACAAAGAGTTTGTCAGTCACTTCAGAGTAAAAAAGCGTGGGGTGCTTAATATATTAAATGTTATAATTATTCTATTTGCAAATATCTATGAGGGAAAAGTTATGAAAAAATAGTAAAATGCACCCCACGCTTTTACTCTGAAGTGACTGACAAACTCTTTGTAATGAAAAATTATTTTCTAATTTTTAGTTCGGTAGCATATAAAAGCGTGTTTTTTAAACTATTATTTATTTTTCATTTTTTAGTTCGATATATCAATTAGTTTTTTAAAATAAATGCTCCAGTTTATTCACTAAAAATTTCTTCGCCATTGCATTCTTGATTTAAAGCTAAAGTGGCCACATAATTTTCACCTTTTAGAACTCCGTATTTCTATGTATTTTACACCTTTTATTATAAAATTGTATATCGTTTTTATGAGATTGTAACAAAAAAAAGAATAAGCTATCTAATCTTATTTGTAAAATACAAGAGCAGAAATTAATAAGATAATTATTGTGAAATGACAACCTAATATTGACGCATAATTATGTGGACGCCTAGGCAAAACCACTAGCTAAATTATTAATTTGCAGTGCAGATTAATAATTAAAGGAATTAATTTGAAGAGTAATTAGTTTGGCATAGTGTAGCTTCTGCATATGTCAATAACGATAATTTAATTTATTGATATACACTCGGTTATATATAGTTATATTTGATACAGAGGTAGCTATAAGCGTTGTATACAACGCTATAGGTAAGTTTTTCTAGTTTATAAAAAGTATTTTCAATAACGCACAGTGCCGCGATATGTGGACAAAAACCTAGTTTTTGTTTTTTTAGGATGGGTCCTATTTGTTGTAAAATTCATGGTCAATGTCATGAAGTGGCATATCTAATTTTTTGTCAATTTCTCAAGAGAGCTTCTAAGTTATTTTTTTGCGTGACTTTTTAAAAAGTAAAATGAAATAAAAAAGCTATAAAAACGTATATTTGTAATTTCTTGCCATTTTGTAGAAAAATTAATGTAGATTAGGGCTGCCCTAGTAAGAATTGCAATTCTTTTAAAACAGATCGTTTTAACTCTGCAACCTACAGTGACTGTTTTGAAGCTTGGGTTTCGACAATAGGGTAAGAAAAAAAGTTGTAATATTTATGCAACATCCTGTATATTATATCACCATTTAAAAAGATCGTCCAAAGAACTTTACAAAAATAACCCATTTGACACATCTATCTTTATTAGTTTTGAATATATTTATTTTGTCCTACAATCCCATGAGCTTGCTGCATTGTATAACTTCAGAAAAATATAAATATCAAATCACAAATTTGCGGGTGGTTTTTCTAGAAATCTCAGAAAGTTTTTAAAACTTCTTAAATTTCCAAACGATATGTTAAAGAGCTTCTAACTACGCAGCTTTGCCCTTACTTAACTGACTTTGTATCACTTACGGTTTCAAAGTCCAAATGGTCACCCTACAATTTGGGACACCCTATATAATCACAAAAATATGACTTTACATTGCCTCATTTTATTCATACCAGTCACATTAAGTGAAAAGAACATTTCTCCCCAACTTACGCTATTACAACTGCCCTCTTAAAAATTCATACACTTAAAACCCAAAACCCATCTAAGCGCCAACCTACAAAAGTAAAGATAATAAATATGAAAACATAAAGTCCCCCAAGCAAGATTTTTATCGGCTCGAAGAATATAAAAGAACTTTTTATTACCTTCCGCTCCGTTCTGATAATAATAGGGATACGAATGGGGAACGCGATAGGGATACTTGAAATCGACCTTAAAATCCATATCCGCCCTGTTTCTTTGCACCACTTCACAAAAAGGTCTTTTTCTTTAACCGGATACTCGCGTTTAAATTTCAAATTATTTGGGCTCGCACGCACAGGTTCACATGATTTTATTGCTTTTATTGTTTTCGGTTTATATGTCTTTTAGAAATAAATTTTTAGGTATCTTGTCTTCACCAATGTCTTTATATATATTTTTAAGTATACTAAGAAATGTTATCTTATTTGCTAGGAAATTTCTTCATGGGTTATCTGTTAGGAATTAAAATAGCAACAATAATTAATACAAGGTATACAGTGTGTCCCAACTCTATTGAAACACCAAAAACTTCGCCCCCGTACAGGGTGGCTCGAATTCGACGCTCATCATTGGGATTTCGGAAACCGTAAGAGATGCAGGATCGGTTAAATGGAGGCAAAGTTGCGCAATTTGATGCTCAATAAAATGCCGTTTTGCGTTTTAAAAATTCCAAGTACCTGAAGTACCAAGTAAAAACCGGAATTTTCAATTTTGGTTTCTATTGTTTGCTGGCTATATTTGTTAAGATAACTCAAAATGAAAACACGTTTTCATGGCCACTTTTTCTGCTCTATAATTCAGTGTGATTAAATATCGAATCTGACGTTTCGGCTTCTGGCGACCATCATCAACTTAATTTTTTTAAATACGGACCTGATATTTTTTCAATTTAATTAAATCCTTTCATCACTCTTAAAACACTATATATCGCCACTTAGATATTTGCCGACCTCTCGTACAGACAATTCCATTACCAGAATATTGCATATTTATTTAACCATAATACGGCCCTGAACTACATTTTTAGGTAAAAAGGTAAAAAAAAGAATAAACTTATTACATATTCATAATGTTTTATTGCAACTCATTGATATCTAACAGCGGAAATTACTTTATTAACAGAAACTAACCAGCAGGTACGAATTCAAGGGAGAACTTCATTTAATGTATGGATTGGTATGTGGAGGAACAAAATTATTGGACCTTTTGTTTACGAAGGGACCTTAACTTCCGAAAGATATCTAAATTTGATTAGAAATGATGTCTTAGACGCCCTAGATAATCAACCTTTGGCAGTATTACAATAAATATGGTGGCAGCAAGACCTCCTGCAAGAGCTCCTGCCCACAATGGAAGGGAAGTAGATTAATTCCTTTTACCATATATTTCTAATAAATGGTTTTGCAAGATGGCCCACTAGGAGCCCAGATCTTAGTCCCCTAGATTATTTCCTTTGGGGATATCTTAAGAACCGTTTATTTAAAAAATGCACCTCACGACCTTTAAGTACTACGACAAAATTTGATAAAGGGAAGTCGCTGCCATTCCTGCGAGAACAATTAATCGAGCTGTATTAAAAATACAAAGCAAAGCAAGAATATGCATCGAGGCGGAAGGTTATCTCTTTGAACACCTATAATAGTGATTAAATTATGTTTATTTTTAATATGGGTATCAAGATAGTATTACAAATTGTTTATGTAAGCTCATTTGTTGTCTACCTTTTGTATCTTATGTCTAATATTCATGAAATTTTCGGTTAATAAAGTAATTTCCGCTGTTAGATATCAATGAGTTGCAATAAAAAGATTACGAATATGTAATAAGTTTATTCTTTTTTTACCTTCTTACCTAAAAATCTAGTTCAGGGCCGTATTATGGTGAAATAAATATGCAATATTCTGGTGATAGAATTTTCTGTACGAAACGTCGGCAAATGTCAAAGTGGCGATATCTACTGTTTTAAGAGTGATGAAAAGATTTAATTAAATTGAAAAAATATCAGGTCCGTATTTAAAAAAATTAAGTTGATGATGGTCACCAGAAGCCGAAACGTCAGATTCAATATTTAATCACACTGAATTATAGAGCAGAAAAAGTGGCTATGAAAACGTGTTTTTTATTTTAAGTTATCTTAACAAATATAGCCGGGAAACAATAGAAACCAAAATTGAAAATTCCGTTTTTTCGAATATCTTCGGAAGTACTCGAAATTTTTTAAAACGCAAAACGGCATTTTATTGAGCATCAAATTGCGCAACTTTGCCTCCATTTAACCGATTCTGTATCTCTTACGGTTTCCGAAATCCCAATGATGAGCGTCGAATTCGAGCCACCCCTGTACAGGGTGGACCAAATTCAATATTTTTTTTTACAAAAACTCATGTTTCTATATGTTTTAACAAAAACTGACCCCCATTTGCAAGGCTCAAATTTCAGGAAGTTTGTTGACACGGGACTTAAATACTTGAAGATTTGGGGGAAGAAAAGACCTCCGCGGGCAGCAGGTTCCACATTCTGGAAACTCTAGGGCTAAAAGAACGAACAAAGTGGGAAATTCGGGGCCTGTCCAGTTGGACCGTATGCATATGCGCGGCACCACGGTTTCTCTCTTGGAAACCGTGAGTGGAGTGGAGAATTAAACTGGACAATTCTTCAGAGCAAAAGCTCATGGAAGTACCTATAAAAAATCGATAAATCCGCCCGACGATGGGCAAGAGAGGGAAGCCTTTCTGTAAGTGAAGGATCATTAATGAGACGAATAGCTCTTCTTTGAATGGAATCAAGAATGGTTAGGGCTGCGGGGGACGCCATGCCCCAGATACGAGAACAACATTTCAAGGGACGTCGGATTTGGGACACATACAAAGTGTGTGTGTTTCTTAATTTCGTGCGTTTTCTTTAATCCTTTATAATATTTTTTTTTTGAAGATTTATGAATCTGTAAAAAATTTTAAGTGTAATTAAAAATTAATTTATTCTAATAATGTTTTGCCCCAAGAACTTTTTAAACAGGTTTTATTATTAGGTTGTTAGGTGCAGGTAAATTAAAGATGACCATGGAAAACAAATGCCAAGCTTTCTGCTATAAGGCTTAAATTTAGTTTGGATTTTTTTCCATAGTCATCTTTAATTCATCTGCATACGTAAAAATAATTGTCGTTAGTTACATTTACTTAGAACGTAATCATAAAACCTGAATAAAAAGTTCTTGGAGCAAAACATCAATAGAATAAATTAATATACTCTTAAAAAAAGAATTATTCTTTACCCTTATTTAAGATATTAAATTATTATTATAAATGGTTTTCTGCCATAAAAGGCAATAAAATAGAAAAGTTTTATTGAGTTAAAGTAAAACATGATTACTGTTTTCATGGCCTTCCAATATCAGTAATAAATGACAAAATATGTAATATCTCAATAACGAATTGAAAAATATAAAGAGTGATATATTTTCAAAGGCAATTTTTAATCATTTTAATACTGAAATAATATACAGGGTATTTCATTTAAAAGTTACAAAAATAATTAAATAAGGTTAAAATACGTCTTAGAAAAAATAAAAATTATATTTGCAATCTGCATAAAAACTTGATGCAAAAATGTTTTTTCAGAGTTAAATAATATTCTAAAAATAAAAATACGTTACGAAAGATTAAATAAAACGTCAGAAATTAAGTAACACGCTGTAGCGCGTAAACGACGCAAAATAGCAATTGCGTTTTTCACCAGTAAATTTGACTTGAAATTTGAGCCTCGCAAACGAGGGTCAGTTTTTGTGTAACACACACAGAAACATGAGTTTCCTATAAAAAGTGTCGAATTTGGCCCACTCTGTACAGGAGCAAAGATATTTCGTGCATAAATAGAGTTGGGATACCCTGTATTCATCTACAAGGTTGTAATTGGGATGTAACACAGTTTAAAATAATAGCTTTTTTATGCAACTTACTATGGCTATAGCTCGGTAGGGTTAATTTTACAAGATATCTTTATAGGGAAAAAAGTCTTATTTTAATTCTAAAAAGTCGTCATTAACGCCCTTTATCGTATTATTACGTGATTTTTATGTTTAATGTATTTATATTTGCAGTGCATTAAGCCTTAGATAAAGCAAAACAGCAAAAAAGCCATTCAGAAATCTTGAAAGCAGCCAATTTAACCACCCTCCGTCGTAATGACTACGTCTGCCCGGATCGTAAAAGAAATAAAAGCCGGTAAAAATGAGATCTACAACAGACGGTAAAAAACAACCGCGACACTCTGCAAAAACAAAGGAACAATTCCGCTGTGTAGCGGATAAGCAGACTCCCGCTTTGAAGGGGAAATTATTTGCATCGCGACGCTGCTGACTGAAAAATGGGAGAGAACGGTGCATATGAATGCGTGAAAATCAACTTTATTAACACGGCACCTGAATTATTTCGTTTTGTAGCTTTCATTTTATGGTAATCTAAAGTGATAAAAAAACATTTATTAATATTTATATCCTTTGAATTAAATTGTCTCTTTTTTTAAAGTGTTTTTCCAACAGAAGGATGACCCGTAAGGTAACCAGACCTAAATCCATTGGACTTTTTTTATTGATGCCACGTTTAAAAGTATTGAATGTGTTGAAGTGAATTTCCTAGACACTTCCAGTAAAACTGAAATATCGTCGGTGCGATTGCCAAACCTGATATGTGCCACAGGATAAGCATGTCACATATCAGATTTGAGACGCGCACCGACGATATATAGTTTTACGGCATTAGAGAATAAGATTAATCAAATAAGTTTTAAAAAAATGGCATCAAAGTGTAAAAAAATTAAAGTGAGCATATACATGTCGTGCCAGCTCAATTATTTTAATTGAGTTTCAATGTGTTAAACACTAGCAGGTATCTACCGATTAGAGAAGAAACAAATACATTCAACACCCGATGACTGCCTAAATGTAGTAAATAATAATATTTAATTTTAGTATATTCCCCTCTGTCTTAGGACGAAGAAGTTACTGTTAAATTTTAAATTGTTCCGCGGTTGACTCGCACTATCGATATAAATATGTATAAACAAATGTTGTCTCACTTACGACTGTCTTGTTTCCACATGAAAGTTTTAAAGTGGCACGACGTGTATAAGACATTTTAAATAGATAAAATTATAATTAAAAAAATAAATTATATCTTCTATATAGGACTTGTTTAAATTCAGGACCCCCTACTAACTTTTGAATTGATTGGTATTCTTTTATGGAAATTTATATTTATTATAAATGCGCTGGCCGCCATTTTGAAAAAAGTTAATTTCAAAAGGGGGTCTTGTGGCACATTATTTTAAAGCCCCTAACGAGTACTTTATAACCTCAGAATATGTATAAAGTCAACACCTTTACTATTTGGATGGTCATATTTTCAAAACTAATAAATTTAGATACCCTTAATGTGGTATTTTCTTAAAACTATTTTAAGGATGTATTTAATGGTAATATTGGTAATACCATACAGGGTAAGACAAAAGTATATATTTTTAAAGACGCACCCCGTATAGTGTAAAAGACCTTTAAGAAAATACCACATTAGGTATATCTATCTTAATTAGTTATGGAAATATGGCCATTCAAATCAAATAATCAGGAAATTTTTCAAAGTACTGGCAGCTAAAGGGATTGACTTTATATGCTGGGGTTATAAAATACTCGCCAGGGGCTTTAAAATGATGTACTACCAGACCTTCCCCCTTTTTCCTTGCGCTTATATATAAAAAAAAACAATTGTTCTTCACAGTTGTCGAAAATCTTTTCCGCACTCCATTACTGTTACAACTAGACAACTTGTGCGGAAAAGGGGATTTTCCACACTTGTTAGGAAAATAGCTATTTATTATTTAGAAAATGAAAAAAAAATCTTTAAGATATTTCAAAAACGAGATATTCTAATACTTTACAAGGCAAAGCTGCTAAATATATTTAAAAAATGGAAAATTAATTATCACATTATTGTTAAAGTTCAACTGTCGACATAAACACATAAATGTCACGAACTTCACGAGAAAAACACGAACAGACCGCAGTGAACCGCGGAAATCGGCCAGTCACGCCACACGAAAACAAATAAACAATCACGTTCGGCCGCGACCTGACAGAAGAAGGGCAAATCGTCCAAATCCTCCACTCGACGAAGGAAAATCGGCGTCAAAATGAAATAGGCGTCAAGGCGTGTGGAAAATCTCGTGAAATATCCTTAAAACATTAGGGCGTGTGACGGGCGTCCCGACGTTGTTTTATGAAACGGGATGCGCTTATTGACGGGCGCCGACAGACTACTGCGAAACTTGATTTTCACGGGGTTGTTCCGGAGGCACTGAGTATCGTGTCGGGGAAACGCGACGCGGGGCGGGAAAGCGAGGGAGGCTTGGGGATCGGGAGGGCGGTTGTTAGGGTGGGCAGGAGCGGATTTAGATGTGAGAGCAGTGACGGTTCTGTTAGATTTATGTATTTATCTACACCCTAAAAATATTACTAGTTTATAAAGACAGAACTGGGCCCCGATTTTTGACTAAGGGAGTTAAAATTTCTGATAGAATAGGTGTTTTGTTTGTCTCTTTGTATTACAATCAAAAGTACACAATTTGAATAGAGATGGATGAAAACCTTTTCTTCAGAAATGTCTACTCCCTTAAGTAGAAAATTGTGCCCCTGATGAAATATGTATATGTGAGTTTAACTATTGAAAACTTTTTGTAGATTAACAATAATTAAAAAGAAGTCATTTAATATCCACTGCATTAAAATTACCAAAATGATATGGACCCAGACCGCTGCTGATCATACATCTAAAATAATTTCGGAAACATTTTATTCTCGATATATTCACCAATATTGAATATTAACCCAATGTTATTTTCACAATATTTCCCTTTTTTTTTTGCACATAATTCTTAATTGAAAACTAAACTGGCACATAATATTTAATAAATATCTTTTAAAAACCTGGTTTTTACTTATGGTATACCTTTTTTACTTCAAATAAATTAAGAAAAAGGAAATCCTAAAGATGTATTTTCAAATATCTTTAAAACTGAAAGCTATATTTACATAATTTTTTATTTAAAATTACCAGGCGATTTTAATCTCTGTCAACTGGAAGTGGCAAGAGATTATAGGGCAGAAGGGTTATTTCACTTTTTGCTCACGTATTTGCAGGCAGGGGTGATATCGAGTGAAATTGCAGAAAACTCTTTTCGGTATAGTGTACCTGAGGAAAATTTGTTAATGGTTGTACCCATGGTCCAGTCCACAATAATGATGCTACTTTCTTTTAAAATGTGGCAATTGGCCATTGTAGGCCACCAGACTGATATAAAAAAAAAGAAACAAAAGAAAAAGTAATTATAAGCAGCCTCTTTTTTCGACCTCCGAACAGTGCGGACATTGCGTAGAGAGCTACATAGCTTTTCCCGGTGTGGCGGTTGGAGGTGCTGTACGGGCGTTTTTACCTTCGGGGATCGAGTAAAGATTCACGCTAAATTGACAGCATCTTTCTTCTGAAGCTAAGCGCTGTGAGCGAAGATTCCTATAGCCTGATTTTTGAAGTTTTGGTGGTGTGCACGTGTTTTCGTAACGACGAACAGGGGCGCGCTCCGCTTAAAGCGCCAGTGTTAACAGTGACCGGTTCTATATAATACCAGTAGCAGTTCTTGGTTTGACAGCTATCAATTTATGCATTGCAACGATTATTTTGTTATTTTTGCATGTTTTGGATTTTTGTGGGAGCTACGAGCTCGACTATCCAGATTTTCCACCGATGAAGCCCTGGAAAGCATAGTCTCGAAAAGGCGAGAACTGCCAAATTGGACCAGAAGGAACCAGAGTCAAGAACATCTAATAAAAAAATAATAATTACTAGTAAATTAGTGTTCTATGCCAGGATGACCTGAACCCGTCCCTGGTTAGCAATAAATTTCCTTTTATCTCCAGACCCCTTGGCGGAGATAAACGTCTTTATTTACCCACTTTTCGGTCGGAATAGCACGCCTAAAGCTGGTCGCCTTTAACACCCCATATCCGTCCCTTTGAGAATATCCCGTGAACCCGCATTCTTTACTCGGTTTCCTTTAAGGTCACAATTAAGTCAATGTGACAGATATTGCTACTGGTTATTTGTTCAAATTATTGGTTAATTGTATTTATAAATATAATATCATTAGAGAGATACAGGCTGTCACAGAATATGTAGTCAATCACCTACATTGTAAAAAGTAAGGGTAAATTTACAATTACAATACCTTCTAATGTAAATTACCTTTCATGTTTTTTATTAAAGCTGTATATTTACACTAATTATGTAATAGCTATTTACGTTACTAGACCGGAAAATGGTATTTTACGGGTCGACGAAAAACATTTACAGGGCGAGCCGTAGGCGAGTCCTGTAGTTTTGAGGAGACCCGTAAAAATTATTTCCGGTCGAGTATCGTACATAATTTTTTTTAATTGACCGGAAAAAAACTGTGTAAATTTTTAGTGTTATATTTAAACGACAATAAGGCAAGGCTGCTTCAATTATTTCATCTGGATTTTCCATGTCTGACTCCATTTTGGCAAAATGATGCTTTCTTTACTTTACAATATCTTGAACTGTCAAATAGTAACAATTGAACTCTGACAATTTTTGTCATGGCTAACAGGATTTTTGATATCAGGGACCGGAAAGTAAATGAGAGACCGGAAAGTAAACTAGGGACCGGAAAGTAAATTAGTCCTGTAAAATAGCATTTTCCGCTTAAAAATTGAGTGGAAAATTCAATTTTCCGGTCAATTAAAAAAACAACATTTCTTAACCTGTTTCAATCCCCCGATCCCTAGAAAATCAAGGACAATTTCTAGGACCCCTTAACAAAAAAAAATGTAATTAGAACAATTTATTAAAGTGCTTACCGGTGCGTGCGTGATGGCTGACATTTATTTATTAATTAAAACGTCCATAGATAAGACCGCGGACCCCCAGAGGTCCAGGGATCAATCATTTTATAGACTTATTTATAATATTTTTGGTCCATTTTAATGCATCTAAAACACAATCATGTTCCTCATCCTCTACTTATGAGCGGCCAAGTTTTACAAAGCAAGGACACCTTCAATCTTGTGGGCGTCACATTTGAAAGTAACCTTAACTGGCATAAACACATTGTATCTATAGCCACGGCAAGCTTGGATTTCTCTTTCGAGCCAAAAAGTATTTTGTCCCTTCTAATTTATACACTTTATATGTGTCCTAAATCCGACCTCCCTTGGAATATTGTTCTTATATCTGGGGCATGGCGTCCCCCACAACCCTAAGCATTCTTGACTCCATTCAAAGAAGAGCTATTCGTCTCATTAATGATCCTTCACTTCCAGAAAGGCTTCCCTCTCTTGCCCATCGTCATGCTGTGGGGGACTTATCGCTTTTTTATAGGTACTTCCATGGCTTCTGCTCTGAAGAATTGTTCAGTATAATTCCTCCACTCAGGGTTCCCAATAGAGAAACTTCGTGAGTGCCCGTCCAACTGGACAGGCCCCGAACTTCCCACTTTGTTCGTTTTTTTATCCCTAGAGTTTCTAGAATGTGGAACCTGCTGCCGCCGGAGTCTTTCCTTTTCCCCCAAATCTTCAGGTATTTAAGTCCCGTGTCAGCAAACTAACTCTTACCTCGCTTAAGACACCCACGGCACGTTAGTATTTAGGCTTTTAGCCTTCGTGGTTTGTCCAAAACGAAAAAAAAATCCAGCGAAAAATCTATGTCTGGACCTATTTGGTGGGCAGGAATTCCAAAATAAGTAGATTGGCTGTAGGCAATTTAAATTTACTATCGTCAACAGCTGCTACCGAAAGAATCTTTAGTACTTATGGTAAAAATGGTCCAGGGATCCCTAACTAATATCATAGAGTAAGGAAATTATTAGAGTTATCGTGGAATAGCCGATTTAAGGACAGGTCATGCGAAAACTCCCAATATAATTTTATTCGTTTCTCGTTGAAATACCGCCAGTTAGTCATTTCAGTAAGCTTACGTGTCTCCCCACCGCTGATGTTACACGAGGCGAGGCTTCGACCGACGCATTTAAAGTGTAAACTGGAAAAAATGACAAGTCTGCCGCCAGGCAGCGTTGGAGCCTGCCGCAAAAGCGGTACGAAAATTTTAGCATGCCATGGTTTCTCTTATCCGTACGTATGTTACTTTATGCTAATATTGCGTAATATTACCGGTTATAGTACAGATTTTAAATTACTGGTAATTTTACATCCCTAGATATACGGCAACTCCCAGACATTCGAAATTCCCGTTGCTGTATAATAAAGCCGAAACAAATTCTAGCTTAAAAACTTCCATTTCATGCATTTTTGATTACGGCTTAAAATTTAATTACGGCATCAAGTATATTTCCCATGGATGTTATCCGGCAGTAGTTTCAGTGGAATATCTGACCAGAGAGTAATAGGGGATAATCACTTTGCGCTTTGAAAAGCAGGAACGAAATGTGCGCCTTTATTAGCGTTGCTAGGTTATCAAACAAAGGAGTTGGAGAGGTCTGGGAATTTAAAATTAAAATCACTTCTAATTTGGCAGATTACAGTAAAAATTATGCCTTAAGCGTAAAAACAAATAAAAGTATTTTTAGGATATAAAATTTTTACGATTTTAATTCTTCAGACTTCAAAATGTAAGAATGAACTCTATGGGGATCTCGGAAACCGTAAGAGATACGAAGTCGGTTAAATGGGAGAAAAGTTGTGCATTTATTCGCCGAACAATATGCCTTTTAGAAACTTTCAAAATTCCGAGTACTTCCGAAGATATACGGAAAAAACCGAAATTTTGTAAAATAGATTTTATTTTTTCCTTACATTATTAGAAGAGATACCTCAAAATAGATTGCACATTTACATTGCCACTTTTTGTCAGCTACAAGATGGCGGTTTCAGATTTGACATCTAATGTTTCGTCTTCAGCTGACAGATGTCAACTTCATTTTTTCTTATGGGCGCCATATTGGATTTTTACGTGAATAGGTAGTATTTTCCACTATGGTTTCAACGACGTATAACACTTAATATTTTTACGACGTTTCGAGCTAAAAAACCTTCATCAATGGTAGCTGATGATTATTGAGGAGAAACGAAACGTCTGATTACATGTCGAAACTCAAATAATGTGGCAAGAAAATGTAGAATTAATTTTTATCTATCGCTTTCAATCGAAACCAAGAAATATCAATTAATGCAATTATTGGTGTTTGTCAGATAAAAGTGATGTTATGAAATCAATATTTTTTCTTGTTTCAATTAACAACAAATAAACACTCACTACAAAGTAAAACAACATTTAATAATAATGCAAATTCATGAACAACTAACACTTTATCTAAAAACAATATTTTACGTTTGCTGAAAGTACAGGCGACACTCCTAGATGTTTTAAGTTCGAAAATTCAGAGTCAACTTTAAATTTTTAAATGGATATAAGTAGTATACTGGTAGCAACATATTAAGGCCCAAACTTAAGAGTAGTTTTGTGTTTAAACCAATGAAAAACATTTTTGTCAGGTGTTTTTCTCAATCGAAAAAAACAATATAAGAATATAGCCATATGTAACACCTATAACCTCATAAACATATACCCATGAGTAGCATCTGTCATAAACACAATATGGGATAATCTAATCAAATCTAATAAGCAACCCCTCTTGCTGCAAAATTTAACCGAACGTAACAATACCATGAAATTATAATAAGTCATCGACCCCAAATTCTCAGAGAGGGTCAAATTTTAACAGTCGGGTATAATATTCACATCCATATGTATATCAAATGCCAAAGATAACACATACACCATATATGGCGCAAAAGTCAGGAATTATTTTAAATACAGAGTGTTTCGTAATTGGTATAGTTTTTTTGTTGCAAGCATTGTGACAGGTGTTCTACTTTTGCTAAGTAATCGTTAAAAAGAACCACTGTAACAAGTAGTATTAATACCAGATCCTAAGTGTCAACGGGTAAAAATCACGCAAAATAACACTGCTATTTTTATGTCAGACAGAAACGCAATCGAAAAATCACCCACGCATATGATGCGGTTAAAAGAGTTCTTATTTATTTACTAGCTTTTGCCTGCGGTTTCGCACGCGTTAAATTTTATCTAACCAGCAGCGGAATCCTGTGCTCTATAGAATTCTACACCTAGCTTCCTATCGCAGATTTCTACTCGAGAAGTTGCTAATTGCAGTTCTTGGTACTCTGTGTCACAATAGACTAAACATCGGAAATGTTCGGAAAATGTCTATATGTGTACTAATACTTCTCTGTTTAACTGTGCAAGATGAAAAAGGACACATACATGCAGCTATTGCGAATTAGAGTTCATTATTGCAATTGAGTATTTTATTTTTAACACGGAACAAAAAGGGTTGAGTTTTAAATCGAGTTTGATTTAATTTTATTCTCTTTTACTCTTGGAGTCAATTTTGCACTATGGCATTAGCGGTTATTATGTCTATCGGATACTCCCTCCTTTTATGAAATTAATTTTTTTGAAGATTAACTTAGCATTTTTTCAAATAAATAGCTATCAATGTTCTCTACTGTGAATAATTTAAATCAGTAAAGCAAATATATGTGACCAAATTAACTAACTTAAAAATTTAATAACAAATTAGCTTTAAACAATTGTGAATCTTTGCAAAAATCAAGGTCACATTGGTTGGACAGTAAACACATGGCTAGAACTAAAATTATATTTTTCTATCATTGTAAAAAACAATCAAACAAATGTTTGCATTCTAATAACACAAAAACAACCAAATTTTATAAATCATAGCAAACTAACAAACACCTAAATTTATTTTAGGGTTATGTATGACTTTTTTAAAATGTTGGTAGAATTCGACAAGTTCAGTGACCTCGCTTATAGGCGACCAATTTGATCGACTTCAAGCTTGTTTTCTTGAACACAGAGTGCTGAGTGAGGTAGAATGAAGTCGATGTGTAGAATACTAGAGTACACGGCGTCCCGCTGAAGATTTAGATTTAACCAGAAATATCCGCAAAAAATGTGTTTATTTACGACTTCACATTAGAAATCTTCAAATTATCAGTGGATTCTCTAATATATTAAGCATGTTATTATACATTAAAACCTTCCTAAAAAAAAACTGCATCAAAATCCGTTGAGTAGTTTTAAAGATTTAAGCATACATACAAACGCGAAAAGCGACTTTGTTTCATACTATGTAGTGATTAGAAAACTTGATTGGTGTTGATCCTAAGTGTCAACCGGTAAAAATCAGGCAAAAGACACTGCTGTTTTTTGATGTTAGGCAAAACGCAATTGAAATTAAAAAAAAAATCACCCACAAAAGAATATGATACGGTTAAAAACAGTTTTTATTTATTACCACTCTGCGGTTCTATTCTCCAATCTCGCTTTACAGTATCGAATGCGTGATCAACGTAATGTCGCTTAAAAATCCGGTTTATCATGCGAGATTATATCGATACCTTAGTTCAATAGTGTAACAAGTCAAAAATGGCAATATACTGTAACAAGCCTAGTTATTTCACTTAAATACTGAAATATTTTTAAATATTAGAGTTGTTACATATTTAAATTGTGCCACTATAAATCAAATTTGTTAAATATGAGTTATTTCTACATTGAAATTGGTAAATAGATAAATTAGGAACGTAAAACTGTAATAACTTAAACTTAATATTTTGGTCTTGTTACACTATTGAACTGAAGTATCGATATGGATTTCGAAAGCGAGACTAGATATTCGAGATTGGAGAATCGCCTGCCGGCCTTTTATTTAATATTCTACTCTCACTTATAACGGTATTAAATTATCAAAATAACTTACCTGAGTTTTGTTCAGTCTTTAAATTCGTTTTTCTCTCCATAATTTTTGGTGAATGGTTTTTTCTAGTAGGTTTAGCTAGGAACGTTGGGGGTGCCTGTAACAAAAGATATTTCAATGATGGTTATTATTTTTATTAAACATTGGCAATAAACAGAGAAAAAATAATCAGTGTATTTTTCTTTTGTAAAACAGCAAAAACAAAGAAGTTACTGATAAAGTATGTTAAATGTACTAAACAATTTTGTATTTTTAAATTTATTTCAAAAAACATTAAATAGTGTTCTTGTTCCTTTAAAACATATTTAATCTTTGATAATGTCTTAAGATCGCCTATCGAAACATTAACAACTGTAACAGGCGGGTTTAAAATAGGCATTTTTAAACCGTTTTAAAATTTTAAAGAATCCTATTATTTAATGGTTTTAATACAAGTATTTCATACACTGTTTCTTGTATATTAGGTTTCTTTTAAATATCTCATAAAAATACAGTCAACACTTACTACTTTATCACTTCGTTGTCCACTTGGTAACCGGGCTATTCCCGCTTCAGGACTATCTTCCGGTGGCGGGGGCTGCGTTATCCAATTATATTGACGTTTATCAAGAGGCAGGCCCCACCTGAAAGAAAAGAATTATCCACTAGAAGATGAGTTAAAAGCAACAAAAATAAATTGACATTTTTCCTAGTTTTTACGTAAAATGGGCGTCTTAGGTAAAGTAGAAGGTAGTTTATTGATAGGGAATTTTAAAGATGTGGTTTATGTCTCTTTACCTTTCAAATATCAATATATGGACTGTCCACGGAAGGGTTTTATTAGAAGACAAATGGACCAAAACTTTCTTATTTTGAAAGAAAATCATTCTTTATAAAAATTTTTGTTTATAAAAAAATATGATTCACTAAGAGAAAATGTTAATTCTGTATACAGGGTTCGCAAAAACTTGAAAAACATTATTTTCCTCCAAGAGTAGTTTTGGGAAAAACAATCATGTTAGTAATGAATAAAAATAATAAAACAAAATTTTATCTTTTAGGTCATTTTACCATAAAATTTTAAAATAATTAATTTTTCATAGCTTCAAAATCGAATTTATAAAACTTTCTGATACCCCTGTAACATTAATAAAGTCATTCAAAATGCTATTATAAATAAATTTTCTAAATGATATTTTGCTTAAAAATGTAAAATAAAGGTATTTTACCCTTGGAGAAAAAATCAGGTTTTTGCCTACCCTCTATACAAAATCTACATTTTCTTTTGGTGAATCACATTTTGTTTATAAGCAAAATTTTTTATGAAGAATGACTTTTTTCAAAATATTAAATTTTGCCCCATTTGTACTCTTGTAAACTCTATTCGTGGACAGCCTGTATATTCCTCATGGATGGTAGAGAACAATAATATTTTTGTTCAACCCATTAAAATAACTTTATTAAAAGGTTTCTTTCTTTTTGTATAAGGCCTCCCGCACAAATCCTACTATCGGACACATTTCTCGGATGCGATTATCTGGGTTTACTGATTATTGGTTGGTTTGACCGCCACGCCTACATCCGATCTCATTTTGGATCGGACATCATGTCAAACATATCATTAATCAGTCAACCTTCAGATAAACGGGTCCGATACTAGGATTATACAGCGGGATGTGTGCCTCCGGCTTCAAAGACATAATTTATAACATAGTAAGTAAATATTATTGATATTGACTATTATTTAAAGTTTATAAATTTTTCTATTGAAACAATTTCAATACATATGTTAGCAAAAACAACCATTTTGGTACTTCGTGCTTATACTATATTTAAATAATAAAGATTTTCACAAAAGTGAAAATCTTTTAAATATAAAAAGAACATATAACTGACCTTTCATATTCTAGTGACTGTGTCCTTAAAGTCTCATAACAATCCAGGCACACAACCGAATAATCGCCATTTTCTAAAAGGAGCGAATTTTCCGGTTGTGGATGAAACCGTAAAAAAGGAAAATCCTGCAATACAAAAAAAAACCTGTAATTACGCTCACTTGAAATATTGGGCCAGGTGAATAAACTTAAGCAAATGCTAATACTATAGTACTTAATGGATGGTAATTAGTTGGGTACTCGCCAAAAATGAAATTAAAAGTACTAAAATTCCACGAATAGCACATAAATTTAATATTCGCACAATATTTAAAACACAAAACACTATCAGATCTCAATTAACAAAAACAAAACCATACAACTTAAATGAAAATACAAAAAATGTCATTTATAAAATACCTTGCAGAATGCAATAAGTTTTATATAGGTGAAACTTGTAGACCATTAGCCAAACGCATAAAAGAACACAGATCATACATTAAAAACACAGAATTTCATAAATCAAAAATCTGCCAACACGCATTTGATAACAATCATAGAATAAACTGGGATGCTTCGAGCATTTTAGCAAAGGAAACTTGTTCTAAAAAACGCAAAATCAAAGAAAGTGCGTATATATTATTAAATAAAGATAATTGTGTAGCATCAATTTCAGTTAATTTAAATAAAACTTGGTTGCCTTTGCTTGATACTGAAGTATCTTCAGGAAGACTAAAAATTAACTAACTATTCACCTTTTTTGTAATATAAACAATAAATACACCAGCAACCAGTTATCTATGTCACTATGACACTATAACGAAACAAACATATTTGACATTTAATGTCAAAGACATTTCAGAATCTCCTAAAAAAGATAATAATTTTAAAATTTAAAACCTAATAATAGTTAATTTTTATTTTTATTATTTGTATTCAATTTATCTTGACAACGGTGGCAGAATTGCCACCGAAACGTCGATTTTAAAGTATCTTTTAACTTGTTTTATTTATTTTTTTGGTTTTTTAGTACTTTTAATTTCATTTTTGGCGAGTACCCAACTAATTACCATCCATTAAATGAATCCGCCGAACTATAGAACATATCTTCAATTCACTATAGTACTTGTTTTCTTTGTTAAAAGGCAATTTTGTATGTTTTAGCTTTTATTAATTTAAGTAAAAGCATTTGCTTAGCTTTATTCACTTGACCCATTATGTGTTATTTTTACCTTTATAAGCAACGCCCGTACCCTTTTCCTGTAGGTCGTAATTCCACAGACATAACAACAGTAATCGTGTGTGTTATATTCCCTTCTATCCGCTGGAGGAGTGTGACCTCCTTGAGACTCATACCTACAAAATAAATAACACTATTTATTAAAGAAATGAAAAAAATGCTTTTTGAATTGGTCGATTAAGTTTTTAAAGTTGTTTATAAATAAACTTTAAAAATGGCGCATACCTTCGCCACTGATGGACTAAACTATGGTAACAAAACGTACAAACGAGGGCGCTGCCATCGTCCCTAAGTTGTTCAGCGTTTGGCGGACTTTTGTGTCGCAGTAAGGCTGGGAAGTAAGGTGCATTCCTACCTACAATAATATTCAAAAATGAAAATTACGTTAGCGTTATTTAAAAAAAGAAAAATATCCGAAAACAGAGTTCATGTTTCAATGTCCATATTTATTTATAAATATATTAAATAACAATACATTAAAAGTGTCTTTGGGACATCAAGTAAGTTGTGTTCAAATGTTTTTACAGATAATGAAATAAAAGTTTATTGCTAATAATTAAATTTACATGGTTTCCATTTATATTTTGCCACCTACTTTTAACTTTAACCCAGAAGGATAGAAAAAAACGACCTGTATAAAAGTTTCATACTTTGTCCACCTATTATCTTTTGAACATAAAAAGAAACAAATAAACAACAAACATTCTAGAAAAATAAGGAGGAAAACTCTTTTTAAATTGGACACCCTGTATATTATATCACCATTAAATAGGTATTTTAAAACCTTTACAAAAATACCACATTTGATATATCTATCTTTAGTAGTTATTAAAGAAAAACTTTTTCATTGTAAATAAACAAGTTTGCATATTTAAGAGTTATTTTTATTTCTAAACATTTTTACCTTATAATAGTTTTCAATATTTTTATAAAATAAGGGTACTTTCCTCTTAAACAAAACTCATAATTTTTGAGATACCTCGTATACTACTGAAAAAAATAAATATCTAATGATTACAGTTTTGGTTTTAGATCATGCAGAACTGTTTATACAAGAATAACTTTTTTTTCGTAAAACTAATAATAACAAAGTTTCCCATATGTAGAGAACTTAGGTGGACACACTGTATATTATATCTACTATTTTTCAGATTTAAGTGGTCATATTTTGTCAGTTAGGACGCTAACTTGGCTGAATTTATAAAGAGGCAAATTATACGTATCTGTTTACATGTGTGTACTGATGGATACTCGCTTCATAAATTCCACGAAGCGAGCGTTCAAGCTGATGAAAAAATTTAGCATTGTTCTGGGTGTCTATAGTGAAACTACAATTGTCTTTGGGTATAGTTAAAAATGGGTGACAAAATATAAATGAAAACCCTGTACAAAACAACGGTACAAAATATTAAATAATGTGCTACACACCTTGAGGTTTACTATAAATAACTCTAGCTAAGGTAAATTCCGAATGTAGCCCGCAAAGAAAGCAGTATATGCTACTTCCCCTGAGGCTGGCTGACTACAGACTGTTCTCTCACTGTTTGTGCTCGGAGGAGTTGGAATCCCTCTGTCTCCGTTCATAAAGGAAGTCTCAGGTAAGGGAATGTCATACCTAAAATAGAAAAAAATAATAAGAATATATAAAAACTTTAATAATAACTTGGCTGCTTATATTATTATTTGTGTTTTAGATATTTTTAAACCAGGTTTATTTCTTGTTAAAAAATATTACACAGGGTGATTCAAAATCGATCACGAAACTTAAGTGATCTACTTGACAAAATAAGGGTAGAGCTTCATATATATATTTTTTCAAAATATCATTCGTTTTCGAGTTACAAGCCGTCAAAGTTCAATTTTATTTTGTTTTTTTCGCCATATTGCATTTATTTTTAAACCAATCCAGTTGATATTTGGCACACAGATCGAGCTTTGCAAATTCTAAAATTTTAAGACAAAAGTACTCTTTTTAAATACCGCCAGAGGGCACTTTACCTAAAACTTAAAATTTATTTACATCATAACTTTTTTATTTTGACAGATATCGCAAAGCTGGGGGAGCCATTTTATAGACAATCAAAAAAGCACACAACTCAATCAAAGCTCGATTTGTGTGCCAAATATCAACTGGATTGGTTAAAAATAAATTCAATATGGCCAATTCAAAAACCAAAATAAAATTTAACTTTGACGGCTTGTAACTCGAAAATGAATGACGTTTAAAAAAAATTATGTGAAGCTCTACCCTTATTTTGTCAAGTAGAATCACCCCCTTAAGTTTCGAGATCGATTTTTGAATCACCCTGTATATGTAATTTAATGACCCCTTTTGTAAACGATAATTAAATCTTTGTTGGTTGATTTTTTTACCTCGCGTGCAAACTTGGGCACGCGTGCCAATGGTTCGCCATAACTGCATAGCATAATACGGGGTCATTCAACCAGGGCTGAATAGCACTATATTGTTGCTTTCCTTATTATTAAAAAAGGTACTTGTATACCAACCAGAACTAACTACCTTAGGCTATTGGTTTTAACAGAATTTAAAAGAATTTTTAAAAATACGATTTTAATGACTGCAAATTTTCCGTTTTTTAAGCGTCTCATTTTTGTATAAACGGTTCAATCAAAAAAAAAAAAATTCCTAAGCATTCAACATTATTTCAAATGTCACCCTAACCTTCTCCTTTCCAAAGGTACCCGCTCGGCTTCAAATGTTTCCCATTGTTGTGCCAGATGATTGACGCACCTAGTACAGCTAAGGACTCTACCATGTGAATCCATACAGCTGTTTTCAAGTGTTCTACCAATCTATAGAAACAGTAAAAATATTTTAATACAAAATATACAGGGTGTCCGGAAATTTCGTTCGTATATTTTAAGGTGTGATTCTACACAAAAATATCTGATAAAAAGTTCATATGAACATATGTCCTAAGCGTCTTAGTTTTTGAACTACATGGTGTTAAATTTTTTTAAATTGTGTTTTTTTATAATAACTTTTATACTAATTTAGATATTTTAAACAAATTTAGGGACGCCTTCTATGCACCAAAAGACATTTTTTGGCATACAAGAAAAAAATAGGACGCCACTGCATTTTTCTAAAATTAAAAATATTTTTAAAATGCCCATTTAGTTTAATACAAAATTGATCTACAGTAAAATTACCTTCGATATTTATTCTTTAATTAGGTAGGAATTTGAGCAGGCCAAGAAATGGTTTTTATTTATTTACGCGGAAAACCGTGCATCAAATGAAATAAGGCCGTGTTTTCACGGGCCACTTTTGAAGTTGATATGGGCCACAAAAAGTGGTTGGTGTGTGGTCTTTTGTCGCCAGCTTTAGAAGTTCCGTTTCCAACAATGCTAAAATTTGACTTCTTTTACACGGGCATTTTGATCAACCACAATTAAACTTCTGTCACCGTCAGTAGCCCATCTCGTCTACTGACTACAAAACCAATGCAGCGGCTGGACAAACTACTTTTGTGGTCGGATCGGCTACTATCTAACCACTTTTGTGGCCCATATCAACTTCAAAAGTGGCCCGTGGAAACACGGCCTAAGTCAAGAGATCAAATTTATGTCAAACTTAATAGGCATTTTAAAAATATTTTTATTTTAGGAAAATGCAGTGGCGTACCATTTTTTTCTAAAACAATATTTACCTTAAACCCCTCATGAACGACACTGGTAAAAAAATTTTTCTGTATGCCAAAAATGTCTTTGGTCATAGAGGCGCCCCAAATTTGTTTAAAATATCTAAATTGGTATAAAAGTCATTATAAAAAACACAATTTAAAAAAAAATTAATACCCTGTAGTTTAAAAACTAAGACATTTAGGACATATGTTCATATGAACTTTTTTCATAAATTTTTGTGTAGAATCACCTGTTAAAATATACGAACGGAATTTCCGGACACCCTGTAGAATTTACTAATATTGGGAAAGATGTGTTTTAGACAAAACGCATTGAAATGAAGTCTTATTTTATTTTTAATAAAAAGAAATATAAGAGAAAAATAGTGTTGTTCTGCTAAACTTGTTTATCATTGGAAGGCAAAATTAAAACAAGATTTGATATAGGAGATGCATACCTTGGACAAGCAGGGAAAATGCATAGCATGAGAGTTCATACCCTCAGCCGAGGTACTTATCCACTCCATTTGGTCCAGAGGATATAATCCGGCACAGATATAACAGCGGTAACTTTGGGAACCCGAATGGCCGTTGACATCGACCAATGGCGAGGTGGTTCTTGCAGCTAAGGCAGCCTGAAAGAAAAATAATAAAAAAATACTTGTGCAGCTGTTGAAAAGAAACAGGTGCTAAAGGTAAAAAAATAAAAATAAATTGTAGTTTTTGTAAAGTCTTTTTCTTTATTTAAACAAAAATGTTGAATATGTATTACCCAGATTACAAGCCAAATTATAGAATATTACAACTTGCCACAAGATAAACCAAACCAGAACCAAAACCAGTTTTTTTAAGGCACTCAAATTACATAATCAAAATATTGATTCAATTAAAAGTTATCATAAAAATAAAATAATTCAAGGTTTTCATTTAAAATTTTATCATTATATTATAAACAAAACCAAAAATGTTTAGAAACATTGAAAATAACGCTACAGATGTTATATAACAGGTCAAATTAGTACAGTGGAATGAAGTGTCTCGACAGAAGCCGTTTAATAATAATAATAATAATAATATTACTGCAATGTTTAAAGAATATTGATCAATTTTTTGCAAAAAACCCCGAAAACACCATAAATCAAATAATGTTTTACAACAGATCTCCTGTTATTTACTATTAACATATATTGTTTAAATAATGTAACTTTTTTGTCTACAACTGATTAAAATAATCTTAGTGCTGTTGGTACCACAAACTAATTGAAAACAAGATTTAAGTAAAATCTGTAGGTGTTTGGCAAATTTATACTTTATATCTTTACTAAACAAAACAATAATACACTTCCCACAAAAATTACCGCATATGTTTGATTTTTCGATAAGCTTCAATAAAAAAATTCTTTAGTTTAAATGGCCCTATCTCTTTTAATAAGTTATAAAAACAATTAAAAAAGAAAATGTTAAGGAAAAGTGAAGCTATAACTCTGGCGTAACCGTTGTTATTTATTTTTAACAATCCATCCTACATTATGATTTAAAGTTTTGGAAAAATAAATTTTAATCACCCTGTATAATGTGCTGTTGAAAGAAACTAATTAAATTTGTGATAAAATATCAGAAATGAGTAACAATATAAATTATTCATAAATGAGATTACTCCCATTTACCGACACATCATACAGGGCGATTAAAAATTATTCTTTTTTTTACTTTTAATTACCCTGTGGGATGTAAAGTTAACAAGAAATAACAACGCTTACGCCAAAGCTATAGCTTAGCAAAAAATAACGCGATAACACCATAAATCAAATAATGTATTCACAACAGATCTCCTGTTATTTATTATTAACATAGATTGTTTAAATAATGTGACTTTTTGTTAACACGCTTTTATTAACTTGGGTTGTAACAATCTATCCATCTGTCTATCTATGTAACGGAATCTTTGAGCCTAATTTTAAATCGTGAAAAAAATATAGTATGTAACACATGCATAAAGTGTCTTTATCCAACACGTACATATAATATCTACATAATTGATCAGATTTTGAGGATATAAAGTGTACTATAAGTCACTAGTGAGCTAAAGTACCCTTTAGCTCACTAGTGAATTACAGACTTTAACAAACCCGTAGTTACCAACAAAATGCATTACAACCAAACAAGCTTGCTTTCCAAAAAATACAAAAATTTTGTTGCTGGTGTTGACAATGACAAGTAACAAATAATGGATGACGTTTTCAAATTATTTTCGATATTAAAAACGATTTATACGAAAGTGTTGGATAAAATTTTGTATTAGACACGTGAGTTATTACCTATAAGTCACTTAAGAAAATTACCTCTCTCGCCCTTCGGGCTCGAGAGTTAAACTTTTCTTGCGTGACTTATATGTAATATAACTCACTTATCTAATAAATAACTATTTTTACTCATGGATTGCCGCACTCGCCTAACGGCTCGTGCTGTCAAACTTCCCATTCGTAAAAAAGTATCACTTTATGGACTTGTTACATAAACTACTATTTTTTATTCTAACTTTTAAAGTCAATAACTTCCAAACGAAGAGCGATAGAACATTTTTGTAGGAAGTTTTAACATTATTTTGGCTCGCTCTACCATTTACGACACCTCTTCAGACACCACATATAAAAAAATCTAAACTGACAATAAATAGGATTGTCTTAATGCTTGATATAAACTAGATGGTTGACATACCTTGATATAAAATGCCCGTTTCTTAGTCATTTATGTATTCTGGCGATTTAGTAAAAAAAAGCAAAAATATTAATCACGATAAACACTATACTATAACTTAATTTTCTCATACAATAATTTGTCTAAAAACAAAACACTGCAATTTGATGTTTTAGAAATACTTTTTCTGAAAATATTAACAAATTTTGTTCAAACTCGTTTCTCTAGTAACATAAAAACACGACTGGAATAAATATGTTTATACGTTTTGCAAACACATCCAGATAAAAAATATTATCTAAAAAATAAAACATACGAAACTTATTTTAGGTCAAAGGGCAAGTAATATATTCATATAGATTTCGTAATTTGCCCGGTTTATTTTTTTATTAACAACTATTAAGTACAGTTTATTTATTGTTGTTGTTGTCTAGAGAGATATTTTTACGATAAGTGGCAAGAGTGTCGTTTAAAATGGGTGCCATGACACCTAGATTACTTTAGAACTGCGTGTTTCTTACATTATGTACAGGGTGGACCAAATTTGACGTTTTATCAACATTTTCTAAGCCAAATTTACTAGTGAAAACTCGCAATTCGCTATCTGTGCATCGTTTACTCGCTACAGCGTGTTTCCTAATTTCTTTGCGTTTTCTTTAATCCTCTATAATTTTTTATTTTAAAATATTTTTTTATTCTGTAAAAAACATTTCTTCAGCAACTTTGTATGCAGATTGCAGATATAATTTTAATTTTTTTCTAGGGTCCTGCATTTTGATTTATTTATTTATTTTTGGAAATTGTAATTGGAAGTATTTTAAATTATTTTGGTAATATTTTGCCCTAACAACATTTTGATCAGGTTTTCTTAATACGTAATATTTATATTAAATACAACCATTATTTTTTGTATACTTACAGGTAAGTAAAGATGGCCATAAAAAAACAAACACAAGCTAAATTTAACCCTTTTAGCTAAAAGCTGGCATTTGTTTTCCATGGTTATCTTTAATTTACTAAAATACATATAAAAATAATGGTTGTTTGTAACATTAAATATTAACGTTTTAATAAAACCTGATTTAAAAGTTCCTAGGGCAAAATATTGTCAAAATAATTTAAAATACCAAAAAATAGGATTATTTTTACCTCTATTTGCGTTAATAAATTATTAATACAAATGGTTTCCTCGTCAATGCAGTCAATAAAAACAAAAAGTTATAACAAGATTGTTTAAAGTAAAACATAATTATTTTTTTCATGGCCTACTTACTAATCTAACCAATATCGGTCATAAATGATAAAAATGCAATATCTCAGAAAACGGCTGAGAAGAAATATAGAAGTGTGACACATATTTTAAAAAGGTAATTTTTTAACCATTTAAATAGTGAAAAAAATATACATATAAAATTTTAAAAATAAATAAATAAATAAAAAATGAACTACCCTAGAAAAAAATTAAAATTATATCTGCAATCTGCATAAAAAGTTGCTGAAGAAATGTTTTTTACAGAATTGAGAAATATTTAAAAATAAAAAAGTTATAAAGGATTAAAGAAAACGAAAGAAATTAGGAAACACGCTGTAGCGAGTAAAGGACGCAAGATCAGCGAATTGCGGTTTTAACTAGTAATTTTGGCTTAAAATTTGAGCCTCTCAAGGGGTCAGCTTTTTTTGTAAAACATTAGAAACATGAGTTTCCTATCAAAAGCGTCGAATTTGGCTAACCCTGTACAGGGTCGACGTTTTTTATAAGAAACTCATGTGTTATATTAGACCAGGTGGTCGTATGGGCGCCAATGTATCATAGATTCTTTTTCTGGTTTTTTTGCAAAATCATGTTTGTGAATAAAATGCTGATTACGACGATCCCATAGTAATTGTTTTGACAGTTAAGAAAAAGTGTTGTTTGCATTAAATAAAATTTTATTTTATTTTTGACTAATTTTCCACCAAAATTATTTTTTTAATTTTTACGAAAAATTAATATTCAACAATGTATAACTACTTAAACAATTGAAAATGGTCAATTTGGTCCAACTTTACCAAATAAAAAATATATCTAGAAACTCAAAATTGTCAAATCGCTTACTCTACAATTGTTACAAAAGGTTTAAGAATTCTGTAACAAAATAAATCATGTCAAATTTTTCATATTGTGTACATTATTTAAATGTTAAAGTTGAGCCAAATTGCTCATTTTGAATTATTTAAATGGTTAAGTAAATTGTTAAATATAAATTTTTGAAAATGTAAAGAGTCATTTTCGGTTTAAAATTGAGTCAAAGAATAAAATAAAAATTTTATTTAATGCAAACAAACTTTTTTAACTGTCAAAACAATTAGCGAGGTTTAAAAAATTCTGATCTAAAATTTGAGCTGGCAACATGGGTCGTCGTAATCAGCATTTTATTCTGAACATGATTCTGCAAAAAAATTCCATTAGAATAATTTTTATACATAGGCGCCCATACGACCTGGTCTATATGTTTTTCTACAAAAACTGAACACCCAGTATATTATTTCAGTATGGAATGTTTGCAAAATTACTTTTTCAAACACACTTTATATTTCTTTTAAGCCGTTTCTGAGATATTACATAATTAATTGGCTGGAAAGTAGGCCATGAAAAATGTTAATCATGTTTTACTTTAAACAATTTCATTAAGGTAATTTTGTAACCATTTTACCACTGAAAAAAATACAGGTTGTTTGTTTAAAAATTTCCAAAAATCAATAAAAAAGTCAAAAATACGGCATCTTAGAAAAAAAAACAGGAAGCATATACCTGCAATCTGCATAAAAAGTTGCTGTAAAAAACATTTACAGAATTGAAAAACCTTTTAAAACATAAAATAGATTATAAAGGATGAAAGAAAATGCAAAAATTAAATAACAAGCTGTAAGCGAGTAAACGACGCAAGATAGCGAAATGCGGTTTTTACCGGTAAGTTAGGATTGAAATTAGTCTGAAGTCTCACAAATGGAGATCAGTTTTCGTGTAAAACATATAGAAACATGAGTGTCCTATGAAAAGCGTCGAATATGGCCCACCATTTGTACCAAATTCTAAGTATACTTACAATAATCTTGCAAAAAATATTCAAATGGTTTCGGGAATGTGTGAAAAACAAACACTGGATAATAATTTCCTTTAAAATTAAAGCACTTGTGACTTTTTCCTGGACAGCGAACATGATTGTTTTTGCGGTATTAAACTAAACAAGATTTTTTGGTCTGTAGCAACATTGAAAAATAAAATAAGCGAACATGTACCTTTGAATTTCTATTTTCAGCCAACGCCGCCTGTTTCTTTTTGCTGGTAACTACATTTTGCTTGGTTTATGTCGTATGGCTTATATCTTATATCCGATCCTGCTGAATTGGCAGGACTCTTTACCGTGCTGGGTCGTGATGACGTGCTATTTAGGTACTGCACCTCAGTTACGCTCACGTGGTTGTTGCTGTTGGAGTTAAGGTGACTTGGTGTAGATGGATCTCCACCAAAAACCTAAAACAAAAATAAACTTTAGCTCCATAGAGCAACAAGGGTGTCGGCAACCGGCTTTTCCGTCCGACAATTAACGAATACTAAAAGTCAAAACGTCCTCAAAACCTATTTTTTTTTATTTTATTTTTTTATCTTTGGACAAACCACGAAGGCTAAAAGCCTAAATACTAACGTACCGTGGTGTTGTTTTTTTCACCCTTTCGGGGTCATCCACCCAGGTCCGACGACCGCCCCCTAGGTGGTGCACTGCAGCCTGAAGGCTTATTGTACCTTGACCCCTACTCCTTCTTATTCACACACCATTCATTCCATAACTTAGATGGTTGTTGCTCGGTCCGCATCCCCGAGCAGACAACACCGTGTGCCGCCGCCCGAAACACCGCTGCCGTCGGACACCCATCTAAATTATGGGCGCGCATTTCACTGCTTAACTCCAGTGATCGACGTTTGCCGATACAACCGAAGCCGCCACAAGCGCGCCTTATCGAATACGTGGGTGTCTTAAGCAATTACAAAAGATTTCGTTTTATTTAAACGAAAATTATTATTTAAATATAGTTTTGTTTCAAAGTGGGTCCAGTAGAAGCGCTACAGACGGTCATGCAAAACTTTCACATTGAGGCGGAGGAGGATTATGGTTAGTTGATATTATTTTTCAATTTCTTAATAAAGCGAATTAAAAAAAAACTAACCAGAACTAACCATCCCAATGTGACAGTTTTGCATGACAGTCTGTAGCGCTTCAAATCAATTAGAGGGATATTTTTCTAATTCTTCTGTCTTACAGCTGCTAACAAGCTTGTCTAACAGCTGACGTCATTATAATGTGAATCGAAAAATAAAAGCGCTTACCGCCAATGACAAATGACATAAATAAATAATAATATACCCTAAAAAATGGCAACTCCCAGTTTTAAAACAAAATGCGGAATTAGTATACATTTAGTCAATTTTGTTTAACTTTTAACCTCTAATTCGGCTATATTTCCCCTCCTTGTTTTTTCATTCTGATAGACAGTGGTTAGACATCTCTCGACGCCGCTAACAACCGCTGTGAGCTGCTGTAAGACTGACGTCATTGATTTGTCAAAAAATGAAAGTGCTTACAGCTGCTGTAAGCAGCTAACAAAGAAAATATCCCTCAAATTATAGTACCGGTTCCGATGCCTTTTACTGTAGTCTTTGGATGATAATTTAATATTTTTAAGTTTGGTTAAATACTTACTGGACCCACTTTTAAATAAAAATACAATTTAATTTATTAATTAAATAATGTTTTCTATGAAAATAAAACGAAATCTTTTGTAATTCAGGTTTCAAGGACGTTTTATGCATCACGTGACTTTTAGTGTTGGTTGATACGTCAGACGGAAAAGTCTGTGGCCGAACTCTAGACGTTTGTCATAGAGCATTGTGACACTAACTTTATAAAAGATACAAACTTTGTCCGATTGAAGAATTATAGCATTTAAGAACCTGAAAAATCATAAAAACCTATTCATATAATAAAAATATTTTTTTTTAAACGTAAAAGTTACATTACTAAAAAGGATATTTGATTTTGGGGGTAATTACACAAGTGCATCAAAATTATCGATAATTTTGCTTGAAAGCGTATTACCTAAAAACTACTAGAGTTCATATTCATATTTCGCCAAAATGTGAAAATGAACGAGAGTAGTTTTTAAAAAGCTATACACTTGAAAGCTAAATTATCTGATTATTTTGATGCACGAGTGTAATTTAGGAAGAAAATTAAAGTATTAAATGAAGAAACAATAATTTTATAAATAATTTATTTAATAATACAACAAAACCCAAAATAAAAAATATATTTTTTGCAAAAATGTTTGCAAAATTTATAAAATGCCAAACTGACAAATTAAATAAACAAAGCTGTTATTAGGATGTGGTTGTTAAATTCAACAATTAAAAACATGACAGTGCAATTTTCGATTTCTACTATGCAATTATCACTTGTAATACCACTAGTGCTAAAAAAATCCCGGAATAACACGTGGTGGGGGTATTCGGTTAGAAAATTTTACACCAAGTTTGTGTTAAATAATATTTTTTTAAAATAATATTTGTAACTTTGACACGAGCTTTAAAATTTTTCTATAAATAAATATTTTCCATTTTACCAATTGTAGTTGCAAATATATGTAATTTTAGAGCCTATCATTGTTTATTCTTTTATATTATATATACCTTATATTACTACAGTTGGTAAAAATAGTTTATTTTAATTTTTTTAGACCCATACTTTGCTTTCGTTTGCTCTTCACTTATGTCTAGAACTTCAATCTTAGGATATTATTTTACTAACTGTAGTTGTATAAAATTGTCATTTAGGGTCATAAACTTTACATTATTTTATATTATGTTATGTCTGAAATACTACAACTGGTACAAAATAATATTTTCTTTAATTATGTATGTGAATGACAGACATGACGTTAAAACAAATTCAAGGATTATGTCAAAAAATTTCCACTATAATTCGCTCCAGGGTACCCCAGGCAGAAGAAAAGAATTTCCGATAAATACTTCTGTTGTCATGATAATGCAACCAAAACTACACATTTGATTGGTCAAAAAACAGTGGTGTGGAATTTTCGCTGTAATTAAGCGATATTTGTTGACTATACAAATGGGTGAGTGTAATTTTCAATTTAAGTGTAAAAATATACAGAAATAGAGTGTCTTTTCAGCCTCTAGTTTAAACAAGAGGATAAAAAACATGTGACTTACCGGATGTTTTTGAGGAATGCTTTTGTAGCATGTCGAACACACTTGCACCATTCCTTGAGGTGAAACGGGACTGGCTCCAGGCGGTGCTTTTAGGATTGAATAAATGGAAAATATGGCTCCTGAAACATAGTAGCCAATTAGGCAAAATACGCGCAAATCACTAAAGTATAAGTTAATTAAAAAGTTACGGGACACATTTAACCTTGTGGGCGTCACATTTGAGAATAACCTTAACTGGCATAAACACATTGATTGTATCTATAGCCACCGCGGCTTCAAAAAGCTTGGATTTCTTTTCCGAGCCAAATAGAATTATTTTTCTCCTTCCATTTTATACACTTTGTATGTGTCCCAAATTCGACCCTCTCTGGAATATTGTTCTCATGTCTGGGGAATGGCATCCCCTACAACCGTCAGCATTCTTGATGCCATTCAAAGAAGGGCTGTTCGTCTTATTAATGATCCTTTACTTACTCAAAGACTTCCTTCTCTTGCCCATCGTCGAGCTGTGGGAGATCTATCGCTCTTCTATGATACTTTTACGGCTTCTGCTCCGACGAATTATCCAGTATAGTCCCTCCTCTTGCAGTTCCCAACAGAGAAACTCGTGGTGCCGCGCGTATGCATCCCTATACAGTTCAATTGGACAGGCCACGAACTTCCCATTTCGTTCGTTCTTTTATCCCTAGAGTTTCTAGACTGTAGGAACCTACTGCCAGCGGAGGTCTTTCCTTCTCCCCCAAATCTTCAAGTTTTTTAAGTCCCGTGTTAACAAACTTCCTCTTACCCTGCTTAAGACACCCACGGTACGTTAGTATTTAGGTTTTCAGCCTTCGTGGATTGTCCAAAGATAAAAAAATTGTTATCTGGGTATAGTATAATTCTTACCTTTTCTGCATTAGGACAGCAATACAATAATCTTATGCTAGATGAAGGGTATTCTAGGGCACATGTGTAACAAATAAAGGTAGTGGTATCTAATGCGGCACTTTGGCGTTTTCTAAGGGTGTACTTCCGTTCTGTATGGGGAACACCTGAAATAAAAAGCAAGTGTTAGGGCCATGTAACAACTTTAATCAGAAGCTAACTATCTAGACTCTCTGAAGCAACTTTTTAGATAAATGTCCAATGGTTGTATTTTTTTACCGCTGATTTTAAATATCATCATAATCACTTTTAGGCCATAAACATCCATTACATTTAAACTTAAGAAAAATACATTACATTTAAAGTATGGGTTTTTTGTTATTTTTTTCTTTAAAAATGTAAAAACTGTAGAGGCGTTTTATTTATATTTTGTCACGCATTTACAACAATAATTAAAAAAGATAGAAAAAAACTTTTTGTACAAAAGTTTAATAGTTTTTTATTTATTATCTTTTTAATGGTGAATATAATATACAGGGTGACGTTATTAAAAAATCTATTCTTTTGCCCTACCCTGTATAGTATCACCAATATTACCATTAAATAAATCTTTAAAAGAGCTTTTAGAAAATACCACATTGAGTGTATCTTATATTAGATTCGGAAATACGCCCATCTAAATGAGGTATTCAGGTAATTTTCAAAGTACCGCTATTTTGTAGTAGCTAATGGTGGTAATTTTATATTCTGGGGTTATGAAGTACTCGTCAGAAGGTTTAAAAGATGTGCCACAAGACCCCTCTTTCCATCTATTTTTTTTTCTAAATGGCACCCAGCTGTCATTTTAACATTTATATCTGTAATTTTCCTCTAAAATTTGGTTTTATGTTGTCTCACTAAAGTCCTTAAATTTTCATGAAAAATACCAAACAATGTAAAAGTTTGGAGGAGGGGTACTGAATTTAGACAAGCACTATATATACAGGGTGATTCAAAAATCGATCACGAAACTTAAGGGGGTGATTCTACTTGACAAAATAAGGGTAGAGCTTCATATAATTTTTTTCAAAATGTCATTCGTTTTCGAGTTACAAGCCGTCAAGTTCAATTTTATTTTGGTTTTTTCGCCATATTGCATTTATTTTAACCAATCCAGTTGATATTTGGCACACAAATCGAGCTTTGCAGATTCTAAAATTTTAAGACAAAAGTACTTTTTTTAAATACCGCCAGAGGGCACTTTACCTAAAACTTAAAATTTATTTACATCATAACTTTGTTATTTTGACAGATATCGCAAAGCTGGGGGCGCCATTTTATAGACAATCAAAAACTTAAAAAATAAGGTACTCTTTATTAAAGTCGATAAACCTCACCGTTTAGGCACCAATAGACATCAAAGTTTTCATCAATTTCAATCAAATTACCTACATACATACAGGGTGTCCAGTAACTCAACCGACAAACTTTACAGGCGATTCTACAACAGAAAATAAGAAAAACTTATGTAGTAAACGTCTTAGTTTTTGAACTATATGTGTTAAATATTTAAAAAAAACTTTTTTTTAAATTTTTAACACCCTGTAGTTCAAAAACTAAGACGTTTAGGACATATGTTTATATGAAGTTTTTTTTTCTTATTTTTTGTTGTAGAATCGTTTGGTTAAGTTTGTCGGTCGAGTGACTGGACACCTGTATGTATGTAGGTGACTTGATTGAAACTGATAAAAACTTTGATGTCTATTGGTGCCTAAACGGTGAGGTTTATCGACTTTAATAAAGAGTACATTATTTTTTAAGTTTTTGATTGTCTATATAATGGCGCCCCAGCTTTGCGATATCTGTCAAAATAAAAGTTATGAGTAAATAAATTTTAAGTTTTAGGTCAAGTGCTCTCTGGCGGTATTTAAAAAAGTACTTTTGTCTTAAAATTTTAGAATCTTCAAAGCTCGATTAGTGTGCCAAATATCAACTGGATTGGTTAAAAAATAAATGCAATATGGCGAAAAAACCAAAATAAAAATAGAACTTTGACGGCTTGTAACTCGAAAACGAATAAAATTTTAAAAAAAAATATATGAAGTTCTACCCTTATTTTCTCAAGTAGAATCACCCCCTTAAAAAGCCGATTTCCACTTACCCGTGACGCATGAGTCGTCACCCATCAGCTGATTGTCGGGGTTTTTTAAAGGACACGGGTAAAATCATTCCCATGCACATTTAAATCAGAATCACAACTTTTGGTAGTACCAACCGTTAATTCATGTAGGGAATTTTGTCAAAAAGCCGTCACCCATCGAGGAAAATTAGAACCAGTTCTAATTTGGCGGGTAAAAAGGCACTAGTTTTAACCCCTTACCCATGACTCGGAGATGTGAATCGTCAAAAGGCAATGACTTTTTACCCAGGGTGAAAACCCCGGTTAAAATCCCTAGGTGGGGATCGGCTTTATGTTTTGTGATTGATTTTTGAATCACCCTGTATATAAACATGGGTTCATAATTTTTCTTTACTCAACAGATTTTAACATTAGCGACCAGTAAACACACTAAATAATGAAAAATACTTAATTCACACAAAAAAAAACACTACCTCGAACCAACACTAAGAGAATTACTTAAAATAGTCATAACATACATAAACAATGTAGGTAAGGATGAGAATAAATGCGAACTGTAGAAAGTTGAATAATAAAACAAAATAAGCCAAAAACCAGCTGTTTAAAAATAGCTTTATTAAAATTATACGAAACAATGACAAAATATTTTGATTTAGTGTGTTTACCTAATAATTAAAAGATTTATGATAAGATTACAGTCTAACTGGAAATAACCAGTTTTAGTATCCGGTACACCGGAGAGGAATAAAGGTCGATTCTCACTAAACGTACCGTTTACCGTTATTATCCATTTGCATAAATCCGTTCCATAAATCGACGTCTAGTGAGAATTGATCTTAATATTTTATGTGAACGGAAACGTGACCGATATGAGAGGTAAACGGGACGTATAGTAAGAATCAACCTAAAGGCTTTCATACGATGTCACTAAAAAGAATTGATTACACACCACCTTCTAGATGTTTTGAATAGGGCTGGCAAAAACCGGAAAAAACAAAACCGGTTAACCGAATATTTAAAACCGGTATTAAAAACCGAAAACGAAAAACCGAAACCGGTTCTTAAAACCGAAAACCACAACGGTTCTCAAAACCGAAAAGGCTTTTTCTAGACGTAAACGACTGGTTTAGGTAAGACTATTTTCAACCAGCATATTTAAAAATGTATTAATACCGTTAAAAATACATTTTAATAAAATAAATATTTTTTTGGACTATAGTATTTAAAATGGGTTCTTAAAATTTATTTTGTCACATAATCTTTTTAAAATTGAAATCAGAATTTAAAAAAGTTTTTAGGTGAAAGTTGCTCATTTTTGCATGTAGATTAAGAAAAAAATTGAGCCGCGTCTTTGAAAAAACAAAGATGATAGGAATATGACCTTGCAAAATTTTAGTCATTTTAGTAGCCCAACATCGCCCACGCCCAAAATTAGCTCTGTTTCGTTTTCAAATGTCCACCCTGTATATTTTTAAGGTCTGCCTGATTTGGCTGGTATAAGACTGAAATCCGAACAGCTAGCAAAATACTAATTTTAAAAATCGTTTAAGTCATTCTCAAAATATTATTTAAAACCATATTAATAATCATTGCTAGTTATAAAAGTAAATAAATATTATCGAATATTAAAAGAGGGGTTATGGAAATTGGATAAGGATAAGGTTATCAAAAATATTAGCTAGTATCAGGTGAAGCTAAAGAATAACCGGATAAATTCGGATCTCTTGTCTAGTTTAGATAACAAGGATGATGTAAATACAGAGTGGAATAATTTAAATCTGGCGGTAAGGAACTTGTAAAAAATTAAATTGCGGATTTTGATGCTTGGCAACTTTTAAAATTACTTTTGGAAATAAGAAAACTAAGCCCTCTATTACGGTATCCTCGACTTTTAAAGGAAAAATTACAGTTAAATGAGGATAAATATTTAATTATTGATATAAACGTTTAAAAAATCACTTCAATGATGCCTTTGGAAATGCATATTTACGATGGCAGCATAGGCAACCAAATTTACACATAGCTATTTGTGAGGTTGGTTGCCTAAAATAAAAAGACATGGGGAAAAACTAAAGATTTCCAAAACATAATAGTACCTAACACGATTGCTGGAAAAATCTCAGGAAATCTCATCTTATGGGAGATTTTATCAAGAATACGATACTTTTTTATACAATTAAAAAAATTATTAGGCTTCGAATCAAAATTATTTTAAAAAAGACACTCATTTGACTAGCACTATTTTCAGTTTCTAACTGCACGACCTATAAAACAATAATAATAAAATATTGCACATGAGCAATCACATAGCAAAATATTAAATTTTTGTTTAAAAAAAAATTAAAATAATAAACAAATTTTACAATATTTTAATATCGTTTTATTGGGCTCTACAAATTAAGACACTGATTTGACTAACGCAGAAAATTTGAACAAACAATTGAATAAGGGCGTTGTTCACTCCATTAAAAAATAAACTGTTTGATACAATTTAAATCTTATCGGCGAAATTAAAACAGGTAAGTTTAATTTCCTATATATAAATAAATAAATATATAAATGAAAAAAAAAAACGAATTTGTTAGAAAATGAAAGTTAATCCCGCGGAGATTTCGAAGATGTCCAGTCACGAAGTGGACCAAATTATCAAAGGGTATTTTAATGAGGAAGAATGGCAGACTATTTCAGAAATGGACAAAATAAGAAATAGACTAATGTTTGTAAATTACGTTAGTCATCCAGAACTAGGTAAGCATAAACAATCAATGCGATTTATTATAACAATATTACATTCGGCTGGACCTGAAAAAATGTGATTTTTCTTTAATTTAATTTTTACTCATGGTCTGATTTTCAGTATTGTACAATTAAAAAAAAAAAAAAGAAACAAGAGGAAATCTTTTTCGCCGCATTCACCATTTCTAAATATTTTAAGCTTCACGTTTAATAGCAATGAGGTATTATTTGAAATTAAAATGAGTTTATTTAAATAAATTAACTTATCTTAATAATAGGTACCCGGTGGAATAAAGAAATTTTTGGCTATTTTCTAGAAACCTGCTGCAACTCGTTGGGCAACTTTGATTTTGACAAAATTTGGTATACGGGGGTTTTTTTGGGCGGCAGATTTTTTTCGGAAACGTTTCGTTCCCGAGATATATATCATCAAAGTCGAAAATCAAACTTATTTTATTTTTACTACTAACCCCATTTTCACTAGGCAGTGTGTCCACGGATAGACTTAACTATACCTGTATTTTTTTTTATTTTTAATATTTCGGAAGAGTTATTCTTCATAAAAATTGTTGCTTCATATAAAATGCTAAAAGATACAATAAAAATTGCCCTAGTATATACAAGGTATTTAAAAATCGAGAAAATATTGCTAAAACAAATAAAGAAATCAGAAAAATGGATATTTAAAACTTTCTAATTTAATTGTAAGTATGAAAAGTAATCGAAAATGTATAATAAAACGTTTTTTGGTTATGATTTTACGTGAATACTGGCATGTAAATATTTCTGATTGGATGACTCACTTACATACTTTGTTGTTGCTTTACTGGTCGATATATCATTATCACTTAATCAGTACAAAAGCATTTAAAATTACGAAAATGTTATTTTAGCAAATAATAAAATTTGGCAAAAAATATATGTTTGTAACTTCCTAGGTACTTAAATTAATTTAAATTTAACTTGATATTGTTTGCATATACAAAATAAAATAAATTATTTATGAAGAAAAAACATTTGTTTCAGTTTACACTTTATTTAGACCATGTATCAAAAGCTATAATAAAAAAGATATTGGACTTATTTTTAATACTTCTTTATGCTATTTAATCAAAAATATAATTTTGTTTTTTAGAAGTAATATTTTTGAGATTTAAACCACCCTGTATATCCTAGGGCAATTTTTATTATAACTTTTAGCGTTGCAGATAAAGCAAACATTTTTATAAAGGAATACTTTTTTCTAAATATTAAAAAATAAAAAAATTGCAGGTATAGTTAGATCAATTCGTGAATACACTCTATATCCTCTTCTTTTTATACATTTCGCAGGCAAATGGTTATTTTAGGTAAATGCATTTGCCGTGATCCTTGTTAAGCAAATGATATATTTAATAACATATTAGGCGTACAGTGTGTTTTGCAGACTACAGTAAAAGCACATTCATGTAATTGGATTGGTTCGAAGCGCTATAGACGGTCATTCAAAATGTCACGTTGAAGCGGGTTAGTTTTGGTTAGTTAATTTATTTTTATTTGCTTTATTAAGGAATAAAAAAATTAAACTAACCAGAACTAACCATGACCCCATAAAGTTTTACATGACAGTCTGTTTATGCAAATATTTCTATTTTCATTTGCCTAAAAATTGCTTAGGCAAATAGAATTAAATGTTATTTGACTAGGCAATAGCATTTGCCTAGACAAATAGCATTGGAAATTGAAAATACACCATTTGCCCAGGCAGAAGGCATTTGCCTAAGCAGAAGGCATTTGCCTAGGCAGAAGCCACTTGCCTGCGACATATAGTTTTGATGTTTTTACTAAATTGAAACACAATGTTTTATTTTTTATCAAAAAAACATTTCAAAGCTTGTTTACATTACATTTTTATACTAATTTAAAAAGCCTTTGCAAACCCAAAATTTCAAATCGAGGCAACCATGATTAGCAATCACCTTTAATGCAAATATTCTGAAGCTGTACTAAATAATAATAATAAAAAATAACAATATAACTTGTTAAACCTAGAAAATTATATGGAAAATCTTGCTTAGATCTAATTCTTAAAATATGTAATATTTTAGCTTATCTTATGCCCCTACCTCCATTCCTCAAAAACACTCAATATGAGTTCGAACGAACTGAATTGGAAAAATCCACCAAGAAAAAAAGGGGAAGGAAAAGGAAAATTCAAGACGACAATAAGAAACAAACATCTAAGACGGCCAAACGAAAAAATAATATATCAGTAAAAGGTAATAATATTATTATTATTAACTAGCCGAGCCGTGCCTATTTCGTTGGGCGTTAATTATATTTTTCTCTAAACTTTTTGTTCAATCATAATAAAATATAGCCTATAGCATTCTTAGTATTTCCGAAAATTAGCTCTTACAAACAAACAAAGTTACAAACTTTACCTCTTTATTTATAATATTAGTATAAATGAATAGCGAAGAAAAAATCTACTAAAAATAAGTAAATTCGTTACTTTTTAACACGCTTTTATTAACTTGGGTTGTAACTATCTATCTATCTATCTATCTATCTATGTAACGGAATCTTTGAGCCTAATTTTAACCAACTTCCAGCTATTCGATTTCTTTGAAACTTTGCACACGTGTCAAGGACCGATGAAGATGCAATAATTTAAAAACAGTATCCCGTTATCTTTTTTGAATCGCCAGGAAAAAAAATTCCATTATATTATAAAAACAACACCTAGGATGCCATCTGTTGGCAACATTTCAAACTTTGCTATTAAATGAAGAAGAAATTTTTAGTTTTTACACAATTTGGTTAGTTGCACCATGAGGTGTTCAATTTTTATGAACAATAAAAATATAGGGTTAGTTGCACCATTGGTGTTCAATTTTTATGAACAATAACAGTTAATAAATGCCGTTAACACGCTTTTTTATTAACTTGGGTTGTAACTATCTGGCTATGTAACGGAATCTTTGAGCCTAATTTTAACCAACTTCCAGCTATTCGATTTCTTTGAAACTTTGCACACGTATTAAGGAAACATGACAATGCAATAATCTGCAAACAGTATCCCGTTATCTTTTTTGGATCGCCAGGAAAAAAATTCCATTATATTATAAAATATAAAAACAACACCTAGGTTGCCATCTGTTGGCAACATTTCAAACTTTGCTATTAAATGAAGAAGAAATTTTTAGTGGGTTGCAATATATTGGCAACAGTCCAAACATTGCCTGGATTGCCATCTGTTGGCAAAATTTCAAACTTTGCTACTTAATGAAGAAGAAATTTTTTAGTGAGTTGCAATCTGTTGGAAAAATTTTAAAATTTGCCACTCTTGTTCATTAAAAAAATTTTCGCCATTTTGTCAAGAGTAGCAGAAACTAAAAAATGAAAAATAATTAATAGTTTAAAAAAACTAAAAAACACGCTTTTATATGCAACCGAACTAAAAATTAGAAAATAATTTTTCATTAAAAAAAATATTGTCATTTCATAGTAAAAAGCGTGGGGTGATAAATATATTAAATGTTATAATTATTATATTTGCAAATATCTATGATGGAAAAGTTATGAAAAAATAGTAAAATGCACCCTACGCTTTTGTGTGTTTTTAGTTTTTTTAAACTATTAATTATTTCTTATTTATTTTTATATAAAAAAGAAATCTACATCCGCAGAGAATCGAACCTGGGAGATCGCGTGACAGGCGAGCATTCTACCACTGGACTACTGAGTGCTTATACACCTAGTTACAAACTTAATCTCTTTATAATATAAGTATAGATTGATATAAAGATGGGTCCATATTTAATTCATTCTGAAAGCGATGCCGCCAAGTACACAAGAAATGATAAAGTAAAGAAACCCTTTTGTGAATAATGATTTATTGCAGCAAAAAATATTTAACCCGACGAGTTTCTTGTACCACGACACGTGCCACCGGTTTTATAGTAGGACAGAGCCGAAATAAGAAATTTTTTGTAAGTACGTGATACCAAAGTCGGTCTATATATTATGACGTCACATATCCCATTTTTCTCCATGTAGTTCAGTGCCGGAGATATACAGTTTATTGTATTAGTAGAACAACCGTTTACACAACTATTTTTAATTATTATTGAGTTGTAAATTCTTTTATTTTAAATAAAAAACATTTGGAATTACATTTTTCAACAAATATCACTTCCAAAACAATGCAAAATGAAATGCGCAAATTCTGAGACGCCACTGGATCGATCATCAGCTTTGATTTTACCCAGTCTTGCCAACTTTTTCCGTGAAGTGCCCTTCCTTGCGTCCCCCGACCTTGAACCGCCTAAAACTTAAGGATATGTCGCAACCTTATAAATATAAACTAACCTTGGGTGATACGTGTTTTAGCAATGTATTTTTTATTATTTATCTAAAAATATGTAATCAGGCTCTGGCCGGGGCTATGTGCATTCGAAAAGGTTTGTTTATTTTATCATTTTTTGTGTACTTGGCGGCATCCTTTCAGAATGAATTAAATATGGACCCATCTTTACATACGTCAATTATCAAAATTTAGCATATAGCACTCCTGAATAGTGTAGCTTTCTAACTATGAAAGAGTTTTTATGATCGAGTTTAGTATTTCCGAAGATTAGCGACTACAAACAAACAAAAAGTAACAAACTTTACCTCTTTGTAATATTAGTATAGATTTAATGTTTAAAAATAACTAGTACATATATCTTTATCATTTGTTTGCTTTAGGTTATCAACAATGGTCCATCTTATAACTAAAAAGATGTATCGTTATTGTTCAATGTCTTTAATTTTTATATTTGCTACGTCTCAACCGGTAAGCATCTGTATGATGTGTATTTATCTGAAAACGAGTGCAGATATTACCTGATCGAAACGTGACAAAAGAAATACACAATGGAACTCTAAAATACACCTTTTTTTTTTGTTTGTAATGAGAAAATTTATTAAAAGAGGATTTGACAATCTAGAGGTTTAAAAGAATGAAAAACTCTGCAGCACCGTTCAAACACTGCAGAAAATAATAAATTTAAAAATGGAAAATTCTGGGTCTATGCAGTTGGATTAAAAGGAGATGCATGTAAATTTAATTTATATTGAAAGTTGCTAATAAAAGAAAAAAATTGTTGACTAGTTTCTCGTGAGAAATAATATCTACAAAAAGCATAACAGATCTCCTACAGCAAGGCGTTAGGAGTACAAAAGGAATCTTGTAATAGGGTCAACAATGATAAAAGGTGTTAAAATAGTACGACATATTTCCTGCAACTGTAGTTTCTACAGAATAAAATGTTATTGCATATTTTTGAGTAAAAAAATGTTTGATTAATATTAGTTTTAACTGATATTTCTCTTATTTCACCTATGACATATGCTTTTTTCGACAAACAGCATATTTTAGCTTTAGATGCGTTATATTAAAAAAAAATATCTTTCCCAAAATACTCAACGGAAAATATTATGTTTTTTTAGTTCGGCGAAATCCGGAACGAACCTCTAAATCAGATTTAAATTATTATGAAGAAGAGGTTCCAGAAGACGACCGTTATGTTTGTAAGTTAAGAGAACAACTTTTTGTCCCTAAGGAATTCATGCATGGATACCAATCTGTCAGTTCAGTCTTATTAATAGGATATAATATATGTTTTAGTTTGCGATACATGTGAAAAAGACGTGGTGGATTACTGCGATACGTGTGGAATGCTCGTCATCGTCAAAAACGTCGATGTGCCTGTAGGAGAACCGGACAGGGCCCGTAAAACTGTGCCACCGATTTTTGAAATCCGCCCATCCCCAGTGCATGGTCTGGGAGTGTTTTCGAAGAATCAGACTGTCCCAGGGGATTCAACTTGGACCATATGAGGGAACTGTTACACGTATATCTAATACCAATGGTTATAGCTGGAAACTGAGAAATGGTAAATTGGTAAGACATTTGTTTAATTATTTAAAAGAAAAAGAGGGGGTTGATAGAACATTCTTTATTTTAACTAACAAATATAATAAGCAAGTTTTTTTATTTTTTAGGTAGATGCTGCGAATGAAACAGTGTCAAACTGGATGCGTTACGTCAACTGCGCCCCCATGTATCAGCACAAAATGTTGTTGCGTTTCAATACAAGGGCGAACTCTTTCTACCGGACCGCTCGAGCCATTGAGAAAGGCGAGGAGCTTTTAGTTTATTACGGAAACAGCTTTGCTCGAGAACTGGGAATTGAACCCAAGAAGTAAGTGGCAATATTTACAACGTATAATATGTACAAAACCAAAGATCAATAGGAAAGACTGGAAATGGAAATTATTTAAAGAAACTATCCGCACATCATGGAATTTAAAAAAAAAAAACGATCAAACCAGATTTTTCTCTAAGGCGATTTTATTTTATTTCTTTTGGTTAAAAATAGTGCACTTGTAAACCATTACTTTTTTTCTTGGATAATTAATAAATATTTTTTAATTTTCGGATAGCATTTAGAAACCACACTGTATACAGAATAAAATCATTACAAAAAAATAGTCTCCACTAAGCAGATGGAATTATTAAACTGTGGCAAAATTAAACAAATTTGGAAATATTGGAGTAATTTCTAAGATATAAATAAACAATGTATTTTTAAAAAAGTGAGTAAAAGAGGCATTCCTATCTCTGTTTAGATTTCGAAATCCAAAATGGAAATTTTAAACCTCTATTGTTTAAAGTACCCTGTTTGTGTGTAGATTTTTATTTTCTTTATACATTTACTTTTACAGATATTTCGATCCAATGATTGAAACTCAACAGAAACAATATTTCCTTTGTAAATACTGTCAAATTGGACTCAGTTTGGCAAAATTCCGAGACGTCCATGAGAAAGGATGTAGATTTAGAAAGAAAGATTATTATACTGGTGAAACATTTTCATGTGCATTCTGTAAATTATTGTTTACTTTAAAAGAAGACAGGGATGAGCACCAAAAAAGGTGTAAAAAAAGGGGAATTCACAAAATCGGTACGTAGCTCATATATATAAATACTTACATTTAATTTGGTTACAATCAAAAATCATTAATTATCGGTAAAACATGATTGACAATCAATTTTACCATTCCTGTCCTAAATGTTTTAACGTTGCTTTTTGTAAAATAACGAAAATGGTTTTAGAAATAAATCATTGCAACTGTATATGTCCAGTGAAAACCTTTTTAAAATAAATTCTTTTGAAAAAAAAGGTAACTTAATTTATCTAAGGTAATTAGGTTAATAAAATGTTATATTTTTACTTTAAATTAAACAATTTTTAAACAATAATAATCGAATCACTTTTATTTCTTAGTGATAGCCTAAGAAGGCCTATAACTAAGTTCCGTGGGTGTCAGGTTATTAGATGCTTAAACAATTTTTTCCCTGTTTCGTCAATGATGTCCAATCACTGAAACAATATTTTGCAATCTACAGCACCTTTTAGATAACGCGGTAGTGCCACCACGGACGTTATTTTTTAATAACTACTATCTAAAAATGTCTCTCCCGCTAGGTATCGAACCATGTCCTTTTGGGTTAGAGATCAAAAACTGTTTACTGCGTTACCGAGAGAAACAACCTGTGTGTTTCCTAGCCCTGCTTTTCATGATTTTATTTGAGTTTATTCAAATTCATCCAGCTGTTCACAATCGATTTTCAGGTTATCGAACAGCAGAAGCTATTGTCAGAAAATAAATGATGTTTTTTCAGCCACTGTGTACATTTTTAAAGATAAAAATTAAAATAATTTAACTGTAATGGCAACATTTGAAATATTTGTATTTTAGGCTTAAAAATCATGACATGCAAGTAACTGATTAGAAATACATATATCAGGAATGTCATTACAAAACTAATGATAGAGGAACTTACAATAGGCGCGGACTTATTCACGAAAAAGAAAATGCACGTCAATATATTTGCAATACATGTTCTTATAAAACAATACCCAAGGAAGATTTAGTTAAACATATAAAAATTTATAACGATTTCGGACTGATTTGCCCGTATTGTCAAAAAGTTTTAACCAGATAAATCCGGCACTTGGATGGAAATCCATAGTTTGAAGTACATATTTTTAAAAAAGTAAATCGGTCATTTTTAAAAAACATTTTTTTATTATAATAAAACTAAACAATTTTTTTCACCTAAATAGCCTAATTTAATTAACAGCACATTTAGGCGATTAATCGAAATTTTTAAGATTTTAACCGCGGTAATAATTGGGAATTCAAATTAAGGAGCACAGTGTTGCAATTCGGTCAAACAGCTGATAAAAATGGGTATCTAGATTTAATTTGGCGAAAAATATTTACATAAATTACCGGATTAGTTATTAAATTTAAATCGCACAAACACTATTAGGCATCAATGTCTGACAACCTAATTAACAAAAAGCAGGATAATAGTCAGTGTTCCGAGAAACTTTTTATACAACCATAAAGCATAAATAAACCAAAACTAACTTCGCACGTTTTGCTGCATTGCTGAATTTTTAACGAAATCCATGATGGCAACCACTTAAACCCTTAACACTAGTTGTAGACTAAATATTTTCTTATTTTTTATAAAATTCATCCCATAAATCATAAAAATTCTTTAAACAATAGAATATTAACTGCAACAACAGAAAGCAAAACTTGATTATGAAATGTCATTATGTTCTAAATTTGCAACTGCAACGTGCCAAGTCGCTTAATTTTCGTTTTCTATAGGCCCTTAGCCATGTACACCTAAAGTAGCAAATTTCTCGGAGATTGCAAGATTTTTTGTAATAATGCCAAAATTTGCATTTTTGTGGAAATGCCCGCGAAATTATTTAAAACGCCGCATAGTCCGATGACGTAGTTGGATTGTGCCTACGTCACAAAAGATACAAGCTACGACATCCCTTTTCTATTGCTTGTTCCTTTGTTGGCATATTTATTTAACGTGACGCTTTTCACATAAGCACTGGCCACTTTGTAAAGTTGATTAAACTCGCAAACTGTGGAATACATTTTAATCAACTTTACAGAACTTGGTTACAACTTGACGTAAATTATTGAAATAAATAGGTTTGTTCCAGCAGAATGTTGCAAACATGTTAGCAAAATCGTACAACGCAGAAATTGTTACAAACATTAGTCAGAAATGTTGGCAACAGTTTTCTGCTGGAACGAAAAATAAACAAGGCGTGCATACTGCTTATACGTTAATACAAGAAAAGTTATGTTAAAAATTGTCAGTAATGTTTGAAGAAAGTTTGCAAACTTTTCAAACTGTTTCCAACATCTTAAAACTACTGTTGGAACAACAAACAATTGTATAATATTAGAAACATGGCACTGCTGGAACGACAAATTTGACGTGCGCAGAATCCGAACGGTTGCAAACATTTCTGACAGCCTGCTGGAACAAACCTAATCCCAACATTAAGAACAACTAAACTCGCCTAAACGCAGGGGTAAATACCGGTTATTCTGTTTACAAATGAATAGTTTATTTCAAAAGCTAAAGTAAAAAATATACAATTTTAACTGAAAGAAAAAAAATATTTGGGAAATGTGCAAAAATAAACCATAATGTTTAAAAAATAAGCAAATAAATACAATTTGTAAATAAGAAACACAAATTCTAATTGGGATACATATTTAAACAAAAAGCAAATTGCAATAATTGAAACAACCCAATTTTTAAATTTTTTAACCAAAATATATTTGATTTGTTATGGTTATGCTAGGACATTATTTTCCATGTTTTTTAGAAATGAATAGAATTTCCGCTAGCACAAAAAATCAGCTTTCAAAAAAATTAAAAATAGTAACTTTTATCGATAATTATAAGCTGACATCTTAAGTTATCAGTAAAATATTGGTTGCTTTTTGGTAAAATACTTAAAGGGTTTTTAGGAATAAAACATTACAAGAGGATATCTAGCGAAAATCTCTTTTTAAATTAACCAGAACTTAATGACTAACCCGAAGTATATATGTCTTAGGGGACGTCCATAAATTAGGTAAGGTGTTTTTTTCAATTTTTTGACCCCCCTTCCTGGCCAAATTTGGTGAGGTTTGCTTTAACCCCCCATCGCCATCCCCCAATTTCACGCGAGGTTTCTATATGTAAAAAGGCACCACTTTTTAAACCGAAATATTTACGTTATCATTGAAATAATTTTGAAGAGCAAAAAAAAGTCCTCGACCCAAATAGTGACACTACATCATAGAATACAGTTTTTTCCTTAGAAACCTGTCCAAATTTCGTTACATTCCTATTTTGATGATTTGGAGGAGTCCCCCCTCACCCTATGGTGAGATTTAACTCGAACCCCCGAAGTGCCTTACGTAATTTATAAACAGCTCCTTAGTGTAACTAAAACAAAAGTAATGTACATTATTTAAGTTAAGAAAATGCCACATTTTTAGTTTAATTAAAAAATGGGTAAAAAAGTAAAAATTAAATTATAAAAACTTTTAAATCTTTGGGTTTTATCGATCATTTATGACCTAACCCTACTTTTTCATGATTTGATCTGGCTTTATTCAAATATCTAGGCATATGTCAAAATCCATTTTTAGGTTATTGAAGAAGCCATTGTCGAAAAAACTGGTACATTTTTTTATTAATTTATATTTACAGGCAACATTTAAAATATTTTTATTTTTAGGTTTAAAAACCACGACATACAAGTAGCTGATAAAAAATACATATGTCAGGACTGCCAATTATAAAACTAATAATAAAGGAAATTACAACAAGCACAGACTTATTCACGACAAAGAAAATGCGCGTCAATATACTTGCAATGCATGTTCTTATAAAACAATACGAAAGGATGATTTAGTTAGACATCTAAAAATTCATAACGACTTCGGACTGATTTGCCCGTATTGTCAAAAAACGTTCAATCAGAAAGTACATTTAGACAATCATTATGTATGCAAGCATCCAGATAAATCCGACACTTGGATGAAAATCATTACAAACAAAATAAACCAATGCCCCAAATGTTCATACAAAACTGTTATTACTTCTCATTTTAACGACCACCTTTTAACACATGAGGCGGGGACAGGAAAAAATGAAGTACCACTGCGAGGGTGTGCGGATATAAGTGCATTTGGAAAAGCGATTTTACAACACATCTACGAATTCACGTGGATCAACTGCCGTACGTTTGCACCGAATGCAGCAACAGAAGATTTAATCAAAAACTACAATTAGATGAACATATTTTAAGACATCATGCTCAAAACGAACGTCTCATGAATACTGTGACTCATAAAATTCACTGTTGTTCCACATGTACGTTTAAAACTGCGATTACTACTTCTTTAAAAAGTCATCTTACTGCAAAAAACATACAATAAACAAAAACTAATTCGTATTAAAATAAAATACATCTGCACCAGAAGCGGTGTATTAAAATCAGGGAGGAATGTAGAAAAATATTTGAACAAAACAAACCAATATTTAACCCCTGCTTTATTAAAAACAACTTAAATTACAACAGTACAGAATTTAAAAGCAGTACAGAAGTTACAAGATATTTTAAAAAAACTTTAAGATTAAAAAGTGTTTAAAATTTAATTTTAAGTCCATATATATAGTTTGAAGCATGTATTTTAAAAAGTAAATCGGTTTATTTTTTTTTATTATATTAAAACTGTGTAAAGTTGATTAAACTCGCAAATTGTGGAATACATTTTAATCAACTTTACAGAACTTGGTTACAACTTTGACGCAACACATTTACGAATTCACGTGGATCAATTGCCGTTTGTCTGCACCGAATGCAGCAACAGGAGATTTAATCAAAAACAACACTTAGATGAACATATTTTAAGATGGCATGCTCAAAACGAACATCTTGTGAACTCCCTAACTTCTAAGATTCACTGTTGTTTCACATGCACATACAAAACCGTTATTGTTTCTCATTTAAAAAGCATCTGACTTCTAAGAAACATGCTATAGACAAAAACTAATTCGTATTAAAATAAAATACATCTGCACCAGAAGCGGTGTATTAAAATCAGGGAGGAATGTAGAAAAATATTTGAACAAAACAAACCAATATTTAACCCCTGCTTTATTAAAAACAACTTAAATTACAACAGTACAGAATTTAAAAGCAGTACAGAAGTTACAAGATATTTTAAAAAACTTTAAGATTAAAAAGTGTTTAAAATTTAATTTTAAGTCCATATATATAGTTTGAAGCATGTATTTTTAAAAAGTAAATCGGTTTATTTTTTTTTATTATATTAAAACTGTGTAAAGTTGATTAAACTCGCAAATTGTGGAATACATTTTAATCAACTTTACAGAACTTGGTTACAACTTTGACGTAAATTATTGAAATAAATGCCAACATTATCTCGCCTAAACGCAGGGGTAAATACCGGTTATTCTGTTGACAAATGAATTGATTATTTTAAAAGCTTAAGTAAAAAATATACAATTTTAACTGGAAGAAAAAAATATATAGGAAATATGCAAGAATAAAATAAACCATAATATTTAAAAAATAAGCAAATAAAAACAATTTGTAAATAAGAAACACAAATTCTAACTAGGGATACATATTTAAACAAAAAGCAAATTGCAATTTGCAACAACCCAATTAATTTTTAACCAAAATATATTTAATTTGTTATGGTTATGCTAGGACATTATTTTCCATGTTTTTTTTAAGTAAATAGAATTTTGCTAGCACAAAAAATCAGCTTTAAAAAAATTTAAAATAGTGTCATTTATCGATTTATTTTAACGAGTAATTAAATATAAATATTAAAAGCTGATATCTTCAGTTATCAGTAAAATATTGGTTGCTTTTTGGTAAAATACTCGAAAGGTTTTTAGGAATAAATCATTGCAAGAAGATATCTAGCGAAAATCTCTTTTTAAATTAACCAGAACCTAATGACTAACCCGAAGTAAATATGTCCATAAATTAAGTTAGGTGTTTTTTTTCAATTTTTTGACCCCCTCCCATCCTGGCCAAATTTGGGAGGTTTGCTTAAACCTCCCCATCGCCATCCCCCAATTTCACGTGAGATTTCTATATGTAAAAGGCACCACTTTTTAAACCGAAATATTGATGTTGTCAAAAATAGGTCCTCGACCCAAATAGTGACACTACATCACAGAATACATTTTTTTCTGGGAAACCTGTCCAAATTTCGTTACATTTTCCTGCTTTTAGCAAAGACACATGACGTGATATTTGCAGAGTCCCCCCTCACCCTATGGTGAGATTTAACTCGACCCCCCGAAGTGCCTTACGTAATTTATAAACAGCTCCTTAGTGTAACTAAAACAAAAGTAATGTACATTATTTAAGTTAATAAAATGCTACATTTTTAGTTTAATTAAAAAATGGTTAAAAAAGTTAAAATTAAATTATAAAAACTTTTAAATCTTTGGGTTTTATCGATAATTTATGACCTAACCCTACTTTTCATGATTTGATCTGACTTTATTCAAATATGTAGGCATATGTCAAAATCCATTTTTAGGTTATTGAAGAAGCGACTGTCGAAAAAAACTAGTACATTTTTTTATTAATTTATATTTACAGGCAACATTTAAAATATTTTTATTTTTAGGTTTAAAAACCACGACATACAAGTAGTTGATAAAAAATACATATGTCAGGAATGCCAATTATAAAACTAATAATAAAGGAAATTACAACCAGCACAAACTTATTCACGACAAAGAAAATGCACGGCAATATACTTGCAATACATGTTCTTATAAAACAATATACAAAGGATGAGTTTAGTTAAACATCTAAAAATTCATAACGACTTCGGACTGATTTGCCCGTATTGTCAAAAAACGTTCAATCAGAAAGTACATTTAGACAATCATTATGTATGCAAGCATCCAGATAAATCCGACACTTGGATGAAAATCATTACAAACAAAATAAACCAATGCCCCAAATGTTCATACAAAACTGTTGTTACTTCTCATTTTAACGACCACCTTTTAACACATGAGGCGGGAAAGGAAAAAATTGAAGTACCACTGCGGGGTGTGCGGATATAAGTGCATTAGGAAAAGCTATTTTACAACACATCTACGAATTCACGTGGATCAACTGCCGTACGTTTGCACTGAATGCAGCAACAGGAGATTTAATCAAAAACTACATTTAGATGAACATATTTTAAGACATCATGCTCAAAACGAACGTCTCATGAATACTGTGACTCATAAAATTCACTGTTGTTCCACATGTACGTTTAAAACTGCGATTACTACTTCTTTAAAAAGTCATCTTACTGCAAAAAACATACAATAAACAAAAACTAATTAATATCAAAATACCAATTCTCATAACTTATAAACATATTCAATATTATACAGAGTGTCGCAGGATAGGTTTTACAAGAGGACATATTGACCAAACATTTAATTTTAAAACGATATTATGAGAAAACTGAACTGAAACATGATCAAAAACTAAGAATATAAATATGAAAAATGACTAAGAAGAAAGCACTTTAAACTTTAAAAATAGAGCAAAACTGTATAAGAAATGTTCTTAAAAATTGGATTAAATATCAAAATATGAAATTAAAGCAATATGGTAAGAATAAGTTTTTTCAATATTTTCACATTATACAACGTGTCCAAGATAAGGAGGGCCAGTATGGACATCCTCAAAACGGTAAGTGATACGAAGTCGGTTAAATGAGAACAAAGTTAAGGTTTTATATGCCTAATAATATGCCGTTTAGAAAGTTTTAAAATTCCGAGTATTTCCGGAGATATCCGGAATAAACAGAAAAATTAAAAAATTTGCTTTATTTTTTCCCGGTCTTATTTAAAATCGGATTTAAAAATAAATTGCACTTGCATTACCACTTTTTCTGCTCTATCTTATGGTGGTATTTTATTTGAACTGCAACGTTTCGTTTTCATAGGACCATCATCAACTTTATTTTTTAAATGCGGTCCTGATATTATAATTTAAAAAGCCTATTTTAATACAAATTCAATTATGTATCACACATTGGAGTTTAATCCTAATACGGACGGAAAAAAATAATTATCTCTACATTTTAAGTTAATAAATTACTTTAAAAAACCAAGCAGCACATAATGAAAACTCCCTAACATCACTAACTCAATTTTTTTTTAATACGGTTCTGATACTTAAATATTGAAATTTCAAAGCCAATTTTATTTAATATTTTCTTTATGGTTTAACCGTAATAAGCCCTGTATTTCTCAGAATTCGGTTAAAATAGTAAGTACTACATTTTAAACTAATACATTGGTTTAGTAAAAAAATAAAATACAGAAATAATAAGGGATTAAATGATTTGCTTATAAAATGAAAATTTTTATGCGGAACTTGTTTTAGCTTTTTTCTATTTGGGTAAATCTAACAACAAGCAAAACATACTTAATAATTTTTAACTGCAATTGTTCTAAAATATTAGAAAAGCCATAAAAACAAATATTTAGGTTAGTAATAAATCATTTGTTTTTCTTAACATTGACGATATGATGGTATGATCATTATCGCGGAATTATGAAAAATCCCTCTAAGTTGTTTTGTATTTGCACAGATTTAGGATTTTATCATCATACCATCAATTTTAAGAAATACAAATGATCTATTACCAACTTAATTTTTTACTTTTTAAGGCATTTTTAATATTTTAGATAAATTACAGTTAAAAATTATTAAAAATGCTTGCTTTGTTAGATTTACTTAAGTATATAGAAAAAAGCGGAAACAAGATTCGTGTAAAAATTGTTATTTTATAAGTGAATCATTTGACCATTTATTACTTGAGAACTTTTTAGTTATTATTTTTACTAAATTTATGTAATATTTTAAAATGTAGACCTTACCATTTTTATCAAATTCTAAAAAGTACAGGGCCGTATTACGGTTAAACCATAATGTGAATTTGAAATAAAATTGGCTTTAAAATTTGAATAATAAAATATCAGGACCGTATTTAAAAAATGTAAGTAAGTGATGCTAGGGGATTTTCATTATGTGCTGCTTGGTTTAATAAAGTAATTTAATAATTTAAAATATAAAGTTAATTATTTTTATCAAATTTTTAAAAATACAGGTGCTTATTATGATTAAACCCTAATGTGTGATACATCATTGAATTTGTATTAAAATAGGCTTTTAAATTTTGATATTAGAATATCAGGACCGTATTAAAATAAAAATAAAGTTGATGATGGTCCTACGAAAACGAAACGTCGCAGTTTAAATAAAATACCACCATTAGATAGAGCAGAAAAATCCAGTTTTAAATAAGACCAGGAAAAAATAAAACAAATTTCTAATTTTTCGGTGTTTTCCGGATATCTCCGGAAATACTAGGAATTTTAAAACTTTCTAAACGGCATATTATTAGGCATATAAAACCTCAAGTTTGTTCTCATTTAACCAACTTCGTATCTCTTACCATTTCCAAGATGCCCATACTGGCCCTCCTTATCTTGGACACGTTGTATATTAACACTTACTTCGAGTTAAAGAGATTTCAAATTAAAGAATATAAGTGTTAATTGTAGCAAATGAGCAAGGGACAGTAATAAACTTCTACTTAGAGAGAACTTCGACTTGTAGAGGTTCAAGTTATAGAGGTTCGACTGTACTAATCTTTACAAAAACGACTGGTTAATAATTAATTTAAAAAGTTCGGAGAACAAGAAGACGGACATTACCTAATAATAAAGAGTGATACATTAATTTCCATTTACATAACAATAATTACCTTGTACAATTTTACACTATTTTTAAAAAGAAAGGTACTTTTACTCTTGTTTTTTTTTACATTGATAGGTTTAGCTCCCCTATATGTTACCGATTAAAGACAAATTTCGCATTTCTTAGTATTGGATGAAACGACCAGTTGTTTAAAAATTCCATTGGTCTGTCTTCTTGTAACACCTATCCTGGGACACTCTGTATATGGGTAAAATCAATTTAGTTAAACACTTAGAAATCTCGTCTTAAATTTATAACTTGCCCTTACTTAAAAAAAATAAGGGCACTAAAACGAATTTATACGATCATGAATGAATAATAAATCAAACTTTAATTTCAATAGGTAATGTGGTTGACCTTAGTTGTAACTTGTCTTTAATTGTAGATAGTAGATATGTTAGATTTTATACATATTTGTGCCCTTGTTTCTTTCTTGTAAATAATGTGTTTTCAAATAATAGTAATAATATTGTTTGACGGTTATTTTTTACTTTCTAACCAATCAGGTTATAGTATATTACATAACAAGTGTCGAAAGTGATATATTTCACACGAGTGAAAATTTGTCGCACGAGGCGATAGCCGAGTTCGACAATACCACGAGTGTAAAAATCACTTGCATGAATCAGCTACAATATTTTTCCTACGACCAAAAAATATTTATATACCAAAATCCTAAGTTAGTTTTTTTATATCATTAATTTAAACACGGACAAGACAATCTGACAAAAGCTTAGACGTAATTCAATGTCAATGCCATAAAATCCAAATAAAGAAATTACCTTTAATTGTATGTAGAAGCATTTAAGTATTTAGTATTTTTATTTTAGTTTCCTTACAAAAGTGTATGCACTGTAATTTCTTTAATTCAGTTTTTCAAATTGCGTATTATTAACACCTTATCACTAAACAGAATTTACAGTCCCAAATGGATTCAATTAAATTTCAACTCTAATTTATTGGCAATTTCATTTTTATTTTACCCGATATAAGCCTTTTTCTAACAAGAAATGATTTATTTAGAAAAAAAAATTGCCTGGCATTTTGTGGTTAGGTTAAAATTTAACAGTGAGATCCCTACTTTGGCATTTGAAGCTTTAGACACTTCCATTGTTTATTGGTTTGGGTTATTTTTAAAAGCATTTGCTATAAAATAATGTCTATAAATAAACTAAAAACCCTTAAACATAAAATTAAAATAATTTGAAAGAAAAAAAACTGTGTGTTAGCACTGGTAAGGCAAAACCTTTAGTTTATCAAAAATATACTGTATATATCTTTTAAACGGAAATTAAGCATTTGTCATATGTACTTTTCAACACTAGTGTTGAAAAGTAGATTTCAACACGCGTGTGATATTGTTTTCTAAAGGATCAAGGAGTGCGTTTTATGTCATTTTCATATGTGGTCGTGGGAAAAAACATTTGTAAGAGAAGCATGGTTGGGAATACTTGTTAAATGTACGATTTTTAATATTTCAGAATTTAGCAAACCGAAAACTAATAAAAATAATCTTGCCTATAGAATTATTTAAGAGTATGTTTCCTTTAAGATATTTTTTCTCATTCTTCGGAAAAAATACAGCTAATGACTATTTTTTTTTAATGGAAAGTCGCACTATTTAGTTAAGCACTTCTTGGATAATCTTGTATAATTAGGTAAAAATAGTTAAATGAACTTTCAAATAAATTTTCTCTGAAATAAATACTTTTTAAATAACGAAACTGCAGTGCATAAGAGTACAAGTTTAAAATGCATCGATTTGTTACTAGTATGTTAACAAAAACTATTAGTCACACAAAAACAGCAAAAACATATTGTGTCAATTTTTTAGACCCATTGTATATTTTGTTAATATGTAATTTAATTGTTTAAAATATTTACTTAAATTATTTTAAGTACATTTACATTGAATACTTAAGTTTCTTAGAAATCTGTAAAAAATGTATAAAACATGAAGATTTTTTAAGGATACTTAACAGTTGTAGCAATGTAAGTCTAGTAAATTAAGGTATGAAATAACTGTTTTTAGATACCTTAATAGGAAAAATGTTAATTTCGTTTATAATAAATTAATCTATTGGGTTATTGTTTCTATGTAAGGACCAAATATTTAAATAAATTGTTTATATGGAATCAGGTCTTTTAATACTTTAACAGATTTTTCCAAACATTTTACAAATAGGGAGTTTGAGAGTTATAAATATCGAACCTTTCATCACAATAAACTATTAGACATGTTTGTGAGAACTTAACATTTATTTTTCTAAGTAGTTTAAACTGACAACACTAACTAATAGAATTCTAGATTGACTTAAACCCTTGTAAAACTAACATGCTCTTGTATTCTGCATCTGTAATACAAGACAAATAAACAACACAATGTTATCTAAAATCCGTATTTTTAATTAAATACCACTATTTTCTTAATATCATTAAATTAATAATGGCTTCTTAATCTTTTTATAATAAGCCTAATAAAGCAACGGAAAATTTTTGTTGTAAATTGAAAAACACATTTTAAATGTTATTAAATAGTAAAATGGGAGTGATAATGACAATATAACGGTAAAGAGATAAATGGCATAATACACTGAATCACAACATTAACGCACAACCTAAAATTTGTCCTATTTCTGTTGTTCTATATTTTTTGAACTTATGGTCCGAATAAAGACTTTTTTAAATAGAATACAAACTTTTAAGACTTTTATTATGACCGGATTTTTGTTTAAAGTTTAATTTTCATATTATACAGGGGTGCATTAAGAACTATAGGTTTTTGCTGAAAATGTGGAACACCCTGTAGGCATTACTGGCAACTGCTACATATTGCAATTAATATCAGACTTTAGCCTCATATCTCCTCTATATTTGCGCTTTTTATTTATTGTTCTCTCTTTGTTACTTAATGAGATACACCGTTTTATAACGTAACATGTTTTTATTATTAAATTATGTATTTATCTACACTTTGAAGAACAAAAACAGGGTAGTCTTTGGAATGTCAGAAATTATAGCTAAGTGTCAATTGTGAGTAAAAGTCAACTTCCAGAGTGTTGACTTGTTTTGTAAAGACTATATCATTTAATTTTGTCCTTGAAAATGGAATCACTACGCTCCCAACATTGGAATAATTTTTTGCTAATGCACGATAATGCAAGACCTCACGTAGGACATATTGTCAATGAATATTTATGAGGTAAATATTGAAACCATGAACTGGCCTCCACAAAGTCCAGATCTGAACCAGATGGAGCATCTGTCGGATATCCTGGGTAGAAAACTAAGACAACAGCAGCTCCCTCCAGTCTCTCTTAATGAGATAGAAATAATGGTTGTTGACCTTTGGAATCAGATTGATCAGCAACAAATTGCAAATTTAATTTGCAGCATGCTCCGCCGATGTGAAGCTGTACTAGGAAGTAGGGGTGGTGACATGCGTAATTAATTCAATAATTTTTCTATCTTTATAAAAATTTAATTTGAATAAAGTTAATAAAAACATGTTAAGTTACAAAACGTATCTTATTAAATAAAAAAGTTAGAACAACAAATGAAAAACGCAATCGTAAGGGAAACATGACGCTTAAATCTGATGTCAATTGCCATATATTACGATTGCTAGTAATGCCCATAGGGTGTTGTGAATTTTCGTAGAAAAACAAATAGTTTTTAATACACCCAAAACATAATATAAAAATTTAACTTTAAATAAAAATTGGATTATGATAAAATTCTTAGAAAGTCAACCATCAATTCAAAAAAGTCTTATGTTATGTTGGTAATGTTTATATAGACTTTTTATCTTAAAATAATGTAATGTATCGTTCTTTAATGTTTGGCAGCATACTTTTTTAACACCTTCAATACGTCTTATCACTTTTCTTCTTCTGCAGTGTGTTGAAAACTTATTAATTCTTACAAACTTACAATCCTATAAACCCCAGGAACCACTTAGACTACATGATTTTTTTTACTGAAAACTGTCTTACCTTGCCCTTGAAACGTATGCCACTGCTTTAACAAATGCTGCTGACAATCTACGCAGGCTTGCACTCTGCCCAGTGAATCTATGGGCCGGCTTCGACTAGGTCTGGGGTGTTCTATAAGGCTCGGAAAAAATGGCTGTAAAGGGGCATCCGGGGACTGTTTTGAGGCTATAAAATCCAGACTTCCTCTCTTAAATTCGTCTCCACACACATAACAAACCTAAAATATAAAAGAATAAACTTTATATAAAATAATAAAAAAAAAACATACGTAAAAATCAGGAAATCTGGCTATATTACTACAGCAATCATAAATTGTCCCCTCAAAAGCAAAAAGGTGAGTTTCTTAAAAACCGTGTGTTGTTTTTTAAAAATTCAAGAGTTAGGGCCTAATATTTGGAGTTTTCTATGGCCGTATTGCTGGTGTAGTGTAAAACTGTATGTGTGTACAAGTTTTAGTCATCATCAGTTTTAAAAGATTGAATTTTTATCTTTTTTATGACAAACGCTAGATACACTGACTAAAGTTATTGAAGTATCAAATCTTCGCGATGCGAAAATGTAGACACAGTCTAAAATATTGTTTTTTTAAGGAACTTACGATAGCTGTAGTGGGAGCGGAAGGGGTGAATAGATTATATTATAAGAAAAAAAATTTGATTCAAAATACACACTTAAAACATTTGCGGTGAATTTTAAAACACCTCGTGTATCTCAGTTTTAAAACTTGGGTCAAGGAACTTTTTTTGCTCTTTAAAATTATTTCAACGATAAAACAATACTATGGGTTAAAAAGCGGGGCCTCTTTTTTTTACATATAGAATTCTCACGTGAAATTGGGCGATGGGGGGAGGGTTGAATAAAAACTAACACCTCACGTAATTTACGGACGTCCCCTAACATTCGCGACCAGGGGGAATAGCTAAATCGTGTTATACTTTGCAGACTGGTAAAAAATGGCAGACATATTTGAGTCGACAACCCTTATCGTCAATGTCAACATTAAGTTGAACTTAAGCTTTGGGCAAACAGCGAGCGCGACGTGACGTTAGCGAGACTGCAGCGCGTCAATTTTATATGAAAACACGTCCGTGACACGCCAGGCGGGACGCCGACGTGACGGGCGTGTTTGACTGCTTGGTAAGGATTGAATGTATTAGGGTCCGCGCGTTTAGTAAAGAAGCCACCGACGTCATCATTATCTGCGCGAAATCTTCTGTTATTCCCGCAATCCGTATTTAAAATTTTATTTATTTTTTAAAATCAAAACTTTAATATGCCTACTTCCTACGTAACGATACAAAGCCCACGAAACCGCGAATAAAAGAGAAATACAGAAGATTTCGCGTAAATAATGATGACGTCGGTGGCTTCTTTACTAAATGCGTGGACCCTACAACGTGTTCCACTGCGTCAATGCGGCGCCGTGTTTCCGACACGCTCGCTGTTTGCCGAAAGCTTTAGCTAATGTGGAAGTAAAAGAAAAGTAAGTTCTTTCTCAAGCAGTACTAAATTTCTTACCTCCGTGACTGAATTCTTATCCGGCATACTTAAATCCAATATATCCGTCCCTGTAGACGAATTAGAATTTTGACTATAAAGGACAGGAGGTACCGACACGGACTGAACAGGAATGGAGACTTGGTGCTGCTGGGGATGCGTAAGGTCCAGAGCCCTCAGGTACCATGTCGTCGCGATCTAGTCCGCTTGATGCAACCTAAAATAAAGAAAAAATATGTAATAATTTTGGCATAGAAAAGGTACTGTATACACTAGTATACAGGGTGTTTCAGAATAAGATGCTGACCTTCAGGGTGTGAATCGTTAGGTGATTTTAAGAAGAAAAGTTTTTGGCAAAAGCGTGCAACATGATTATTTCACAATATAATAGAAGGTAAGCTTGGCACTGGTTTTGCATATACAGGGTGTCCGGAAGGTAATTTCAAAAATGATAGGGGTGATAGAATAAGCCAAAATAATGTTAGTACTTCATTTTTTGGGGAACTTAAAAACCTATACTAATGCTTCTTTCTATAGAAAAACGCCTGTTTAGTAAGTCGGGATTATACAGGGTGAAACGATTATTTTTCATTTTATGTATGCATTTTTGATAGAAGTCACAAATTTGACATTTTTCTTTGACCGTTTCTACAAAAAGTATACTTTTCTTGAATCGATATCTTTGACCTTTCTTTATTAAATCACATTTTAAATCCAGATAACCAGCTTTTTCTATCTAATAAAAATTCAATTTTTTGATAAAATTATTAAAATATGATAAAATTATAAAAAACAGGCTTTATCTATATTATAAAGTTTTAAAGGCTAACAAATACCATTTTAATAATTTTACCACATTTTAATAAATTTCTTTAAAAACTTGATTTTTTTATTACATAGAAAATGCTGGTATGCTTGGATTTAAAATGCGATATTATGAAAAATGGTTCAAGATATCGATTCAAATATGGTACACCTTTTTTGTAGCAAAAAAAGGTAAAGGAATCAAACGGTTAAAACAAATTGTCAAATCTGTTATCTGTATTAAAAATACATACGGAAAAAAATCGTCCCACCCTGTATAATCCCGATTTACTGAACAGCCATTTCCCTATGGAAAGAAGCATTAGTATAAGGTTAACAGGCAACAGTTTCAAAGTTATAATTGAAATAAGTTTTTTTATTCCAACTTTAAACGTCAATATCTTCCTAACGAAGCGCATTATACCCCTTTTTTTATATGAAGTACTAACATTATTTTGGATCACTCTATCACCCCTATCATTTTTGACCTCACCTTTTCGAACACCCTGTATTTCAATACTATATTTTATTTATACAAAAAATTTAATAGTTTAGAATTTTATTTCTTTAATTTATGTATGGATAATCTAATACCAATTAAAATCATCTCAGACTAAAAGTAAACACCTAAAAATGGTATAATTTATAGAAATCGTTTAAATAAACAATGATCGTTGGGATTATATAATGACAGACGTCATATACAAAAGTGATCTGAACAATATCAACATGATTTTTTTAAATCGACGCCTAACTTCGGAAGGTGCCAAATCGGGAAAATAGGGATGTCTTCCAACAGATCATAATTTAGATATCCCACTTTTCTCACACCAAAAAAAATTCTTTTATAATGTAGTGCAAAAATTTTGGATCTTCCATTCTTTAGTAGTATAATTAAAAAAAAACAAATGCACAAATGCTAGTTGTAAGAAATCATACAACCTATATTGATATTTTGGACTTATTAACAGAATTACAAGACCAAATATGTTCTTATATTCTCTGATGTTAATTTTAATTAATGAAACCTTTGTTTTTTGATGAAAAAAAAGTATATTTTGACTGTGTTTATACTGTAAATAATACGTTTCTGTTATTATTATCTGAACAAATATCAAAATATATAAACAAACGAACTGAATAAAACTGGTTAAATTAGGATTGAAAACATTTTATTTAATAAGTATTAGTTGGCGAAGTTATTATCATTTAATTAAACAGGTTATTATTATTAAAAAGTTTTTAAGTTTTAATGATAATAAGTCCATGTATATAGAGTAAACTTTCTTTTATATTTTAATACACAAAAAGAACATATAAAAAAACAAATCTTGAGACTATAAAGTGTTCCCAAAAAGTGAAAAATCGAAATTTTCACACAATCCAGTACCCGGATATGATGAGTCACCGCAATTCGCCTTTTTTTCGAGACCCATTCGAGAATCATTTCTTAGAATAACCTAACAAAAGTTGTACACAATATTCTTCTAATGTTATATTTTAATGTAACTTTGACTTTAACAATAAATTTTATCTGTGTCGTCAACAAAAAAAAGGCATAAAAATCTACCATTTTGAGCAAGTGAGTAGGTAGATTTCCGTAATAGGGTAAGACCTTTAAATTTAGAAGATATTTTTTTATCTTTGGACAATCCACGAAGGCTGAAAGCCTAAATACTAACGTACCGTGGGTGTCTTAAGCAGGGTAAGAGGAAGTTTGTTAACACGGGACTTAAAAACTTGAAGATTTGGGGGAAGGAAAGACCTCCGCTGGCAGTAGGTTCCACAGTCTAGAAACTCTAGGGATAAAAGAACGAACGAAATGGAAAGTTCGGGGCCTGTCCAATTGAACTGTATAGGGATGCATACGCGCGGCACCACGAGTTTCTCTGTTGGGAGCTGCAAGAGGAGGGACTATACTGGATACTTCGTCGGAGCAGAAGCCGTAAAAGTATCTATAGAAGAGCGATAGATCTCCCACAGCTCAACGATGGGAAAGAGAAAAAAGTCTTTAAGTAAGTAAAGGATCATTAATAAGACGAACAGCCCTTCTTTGAATGGCATCAAGAATACTGAGGGTTGTAGGGGATGCCATTCCCCAGACATGAGAACAATATTCCAGAGAAGGTCGAATTTGGGACACATACAAAGTGTATAAATTGGAAGGAGAAAAATACTTTTTGGCTCGGAAAAGAAATCCAAGCTTTTTGAAGCCGCGGTGGCTATAGATACAATGTGTTTATGCCAGTTAAGGTTATTCTCAAATGTGACGCCCACAAGGTTAAATGTGTCCCCGCTCTGCAAAACCTGGCCACTCATAAGCAAAGGATGAGTGTTTGAAGATTTTTTTCGCGACAAGGCACATGATTGTGTTTTGGATGCATTAAATTGAACGAGATTTTTGGCGCCCCAATCCAATAACAAATTGAGATCCTGTGAAAGAGATATCTGCATCGCCCTGCGTTTGCTTTCCAAGTCGGGTTGAGAGATTGGTTTGAGAACCTGAAAAGTGGAATGAAGGGTACTATCGTCAGCATAACTATGAATGGGATTGGTTGTGGAAGAAAGAAGGTCGTTGATGTGAAGAAGAAACAAAATTGGTGCTAGTACTGAACCCTGAGGCACTCCAGCATTAATTTCGTGAAAGCTTGAAGAGTGGCCATCAACAATGACTGACATACGTCGATTAGAAAAATAACTAGAGAGCCAAGAGCAGAGTTTAGTTGGAAGACCGTAGGAGGGAAGTTTATTAAGAAGTGTGTCATGCCAGACTTGGTCGAAAGCTTTAGATATATCAAGAGCAACGATCTGGGACTCACCTAGAAACTCAAGAGACTTGTTCCAGTTGTGTGAAACGAAGGAAAGAAGATCTGCTGTAGATCTCTTGTGACGAAATCCGTATTGCCTGTCATGTAAAATTTTATGTCTTTCTAAATACCTAAGAATTTGCGAGTTAATGGATTACAATAAGAATAAAAAAAAACTATGCAAGACAAATTATGTGAATCCGTTTCCGAAAATTACCATTTTTAATTTAATTAAATGAAATAATAAAATTTCTACTACGAAAGAGTTCAAGATTAGTCCGGTTCTAAACCTTTGTGAACATTATCACTCCTTTATCATTATTTAATAGGATTTGTTTACCGATTTAGTAGTTCATTTTTCATCTTTCAAATTCGGGTCATCAGTGAGATATTTCAGTCATTACAATATCCAAGGGTTAAACTTATATAAAAAAAATTTACTGATTACACCAGGGCCCTTGGACACTGGCAGTTCCCTCACGGCGCCCTTACGCACAATTTAACTCTCGACAATCAAAAAGGTCTGTCAAACGGAAATTTCTTTATAAAAAAAAAATTTGAAGAGCAAAAAAACTTTCAGTATTACTTTATTTTTCCCTCACTTTGCGCCCCTCCCGACCTATCATTAGTGCACTAAATTGATTTATTTTTCTTATTCTAAAAATAGCAAAAATAAGGCCTTAAAACCAACTTTTATTACTTGATTTTCTTTTCCTAATTCCTATCAATTTTTCTTCCTAAATACCTTGACACCACATTGTCCCATCAACACACGACGCCCCAGGGCGTCGAGACGCATAGTTTGAAAAGCCCTGGATTACACCTTTCTACAAGTTGTATCTTAAATTAACTAATTTTGAACTTAAATTTTTTGCTTCCCAAAAATGTTCAAACACTATTATACGTAAGTAGAATAAGTTTTTATTATGATAAAAGCAGTAAGCATGTATAGCATCAGCTAAGTCAAAGGATTTTAAAGCCCCATCTTTTCTTAACAATTCCTTTTTCATTTGTATGAGTATCTCTATTCTAAAAGGAAATATAAATTTTTCAAGGAAACAATGCAATTTAGTTATGATGGTCGTAATATACGCTATATTGCGAACATATTGAGGACATTAAGATTTGGATGGTCATATTTTCGAAACTAATAAAAAAAATATGATAAATATAGATATTTTTTAAAGGTCTAAAATATCTTTTTACTGGTGATTTATTATACAGGGTGTTTTTTAAAACTTAACAAGCCAATATTTTTATTTATTTTTTATCATTAAAAATAAAAGTTTTAAGGGAAATGCAAAATTATAATTCGAGACCCAAAAAACAAATTTCATTGTCTTATTTAAAAATTTGTATATTCTTTTACAATAAAGATATTGATACAAATAAAAAACTAAAATCTTAAGAAAAGATGGGGCTTTAAAATCCAATACTCTAAAAAATTGTGACTTTAAATTATTCCACAGGGTATTTGAAAATTTGGGCAAAATATAACATTTGGCTCTCCCTGTATAACACCTAATTCCAAAAGACTTTTGGCAATCCCCATATTATTTTAATAATCTTGATGGAAGGAGGTACAACTGGACTACAAAATAATTTAAATTTGTCAAAAAACCAAAAAGTTGTTTAAGATTAAATTTGATCAAAATTTTGTTTGTCCGATTTTTTTTCCAGGAGTGTATATTACAGCTTTAATTTCCGTATGAACAGAGCACTGTACCCTACCCAATTAGTAATAACAAAACTACTTTAAAAGCAATAAAACTGATAGGATTTTTGTCCCGAAATCCTTATCGTCTAACACACTGTGTATCGGTCCCAATTTGTTGTTGCTTTACTAGGCTATATACCTTTTCACTTAGTTGAACCTGTATAAAACATTCGGGTTTTCAATGTAGTACTAACAAATTATCATTAATTAAGGATAAAATGAGAATTAAAATTATCTAATACCCAAAATTGTTATAACAATAGTGTGACGACAGCAAAAGTAACACTTTGGGTCAGTACTTAAAAATTAGTTCCCAAGAGGATATGTAAATTATAAACTTGAAAACATGTAAAAATAAATAATAAGAAACAGGTTTTTAAAGATTGTGAAGGGAAAATATAGTATAGTAAGAACATTTTAAAAGCGCAAATTCGGTACCCTTTGAAAATAATACAAAAACATAAAAAAGGCCGCCTGCAATCGGACTATTTTATACAAAGGCGCCGCTATCCTTTACAGCCACGCGCCAATACACTATGGGATAGAAATCCATTATTTTGGCCAAAAAGCAACTTTGAAATTTTAATGGCTCATGCTGTGTATTTCAAAGTAGATACTCCAAACTTCATGTACGCAAAATTATAAAAGGATATGACGACTTTTATTGGGGTAATAAGAAACTTGAAAATGTATTTTAAGTAAACATAAATATACAACATTTAATCTACTTAGTTTATTATTAGCCTTGTTTACTAAAAAAAGTAAAAGAGTTTGAATAATAAGAGCTATTGTTGTGTTTCCGATGCAGTCTCGCGAAGTCTCGCTACTTTCGTCAAATTCTTTTTACCTTTTTCATTATCAGTTTTTGTACTTACAATTGCCTTCCTACTTTTTGCTACTTCTGAGTGTAAGGACAGATACAAGATTTTTTTATAATTTACAAGGTTTTCCATTTTAAAATTTAATATGTTTTGTCCTACACTGTATATCCTAAAAGATAAAAGAAATCTGATGAAAGATATGGATTCTACAGAATCTACCCAACAAAACAGTGTTTTTTATTTATTTTATACGTTAAAAAATAAAAAAAGTTTGGAATATGTATCTCTATTACGCTTCTAAAAATAATTTAAAATTATTTTTCAGATTTGGATGGTCATGTTTCCGAAACTAATTGAGATAGACACATCAAAGTATTTTTTTAAAGCATTTTAAAAGATTTTTTTGGTGGTGATATAATATTCAGGGTATTCCATTTAAAAAATCATACCTATTGTCGTTCCCTGTATATCATATGAGATAATAATCATCGGATTACTGATTAGAATACTACCGAATTAACCAAACAAGCGGACATTTTAGTTTATCTTGTACAATAAAAAATAATAATGTTAAGGGGGTGTAAATTTATAATAACATATAATAAGTTTTAGGTTTTCAAAAAGCATTTGTAATAATTTATAATATTTTTCAAGTAAAAAGCACCTCATTTTAAGTTAGATTGGTAAGTTTCAGAATTTTGACCAAAAAAATTAATTTCTATCCCATAGTGTGATGACCAGCTGCATCAACCACCATATCATAAAAGAAATATAGCAAAGGCGGCCGCGAAGACAAGCATGCCGATTTATTTGCTTTAAACTTTTTGTGATTTTTTTCTTATCAAAGAGCACCGAATTTACATGTTTAAACTGTTCCTTCTATAAAATTTTGGCTAAATTTTAAAGTTTAATGATGGATATCTCTAAAACTAAACGTCTCCGACTAAAAATTTAGGCCGGTGATTAGCAGACCCACAAAAATTATCAAAATTGGCATAGTGGCAAATAGGTAAAGAGAAGGCTAGTTCGAAAAATATGTTTTTTAATGTTCACAAAAAATGCTTGGTATTTTTGGTAACATGACTAATAGTCTTAAGATCCGAATACAAAGCAACCTGCACCTATCTGTTTACTGGATAAAAACCTTTTTTTTATATTAAATATAGTATTTAAACAGAGGTATTGCTACAGGGTCACCTAAAAAATTTTGGTCAAGGCTAAATTTAACTTAGTGAGTTTTTGCAGCAAGCCGGCGAAAGATGTCTGTATGTTTAAATAATACAAAATGTACCCTGTATATATATATATATATATATATATATATATATATATATATATATATATATATGTAAAGCACAAGGAAAAAATTCTACTGTCTTGGTGTATTATACAAAGTATTTTACTCATCACTGATGAGTTCCTGTAAGGCAAGCCCCAGTCCGGGGAGAGAGTCGTGGTAGATAGCACAGAGAAGCAGGATGTTTTCTTTGACTGTCTTTAAAGGGAGTAAAATACTTTGTATAATATATATAATATATATATATATATATATATATATATTTTTATTATATATAAAGGGTGAGTTTTTTCTATGTTTAGTGAAGGGATATTAGAAACCGCTGCAGCTACAGACATGGTTAATAGGGGAAAGACTTGCAGTTTTTAGAGCTTAATTTAAATCACTTTTTGTTTCGTTCAAAAAATCATGGCATACTAGATATTTAAAAAACCTTTTTTTTCAAAAATATTTTTTATTCCAAAATTGTTATAATAAATAACGTAGTTTTAGACATTGGACAATTTTAGTGATATATTCGTAATGTCATGTAGAGTAAAAAAAGAAAGGAAAGAAATTTGTATCTATTTCTAGAGAATATGACAAAATATATTAATAAAATGTATAAACACAATCCGAAGACATTTTGATGTAGAAGGTTTTACAAAATCTAACAAAGTCGTCTGACGAGTCAATGATTTTTTCTTCTCCCGTAATATCTCCTCGTAGCATACTAGTATTTTTTATTTTATGTTTTGTAACAAAAATGCGCTCTTTATTGGAGTCTATGCTTTCCAAAATTGTTAACCCTCTTTTAATTACACTGAGGGCTTCTGTCAAGTTTCCAACTGTCATTTGATCTTCTAATTGGACTGGGTCCAAAAATCATAATTAGCAATGTCTTCCCCTTGTTTGCGCATTGTTAAAAGCTTATCAATTGCAAAAAAATAAAGACAAAAACGAATAAACGAGAAAATTAAATCGCCTTCGATTTCGCGTAAGTCGGGGTAGCGTAAGTCGGGGTATTACTGTATTGCCATTATACAGGGTGTGTCAAAAATGTTGAGGGTATTTGTTTAAATATAAATATAGCCTTCACCATAATTTTTAGGCAAACCTGTAGCAGTACCTTTGTTTAATAATAATAATAATAAGCTTTATTGTCATAAAAAATATTTAGATATCTTTGCAGACAAAGCAAAAAAATAAATTATATATACATATACAACATGGACAGATACACACACAAATATATAATAGTAAAAAGAAATACCTTTTATGGAAATGTATCCTCGAAAAATTCATTTAAATTGTAATATGCTCTTTTAAGTAAAATTGTTTTAACTTATTTTTTAAATTTCTTTATGTTTTTAATATTTTTTATAGAATTTGGTAAATGATTAAATATCTTTTTTAAATTATAAATTATAGATTTTTAATCATATTTGAATGTGGTATAAGAAGATCAATGCAGGAGTTACTTCTAAAATTATATAAATAGTTTTCATTATAATTACACCAATATTTTTTATATATTAAACAGTTTCCAATATAAAAATAGATGTCAGTGTCAATATCTTATGTTTAATAAATAAAGGTTTGCAAGATTCCCGAGATTTGATTTTGTAAATAGTTCTTAGGGCTCTTTTTTGCAAAATAAAAACTGAGCTTAACAGATTTTGACTAGAGTTTTCCCAGAAACAAATACCATATCTTATTATTGATTCAATTAATGATAAATACCTAGTTTTTAGTAGTGGAAAATTAAGTTCAGTAGAAATAATTCTAAGAGCATAACAACCTGAGCTAATTTTTTTCATACATTTTCAATATGTTCTGAAAAATTAAAGTTTTTATTTACATAAATATTATATTATTAATATTAAATTAATTACTATATTTAATACAAAATAGTTTTTATCCGGTAAACAAATGGATTCAGGTCGCTTCCTATTCAGATTTTAGACCATAAAACGTGATAAAATTTCTTTTAAATTTCAAACTATAGAAGGAACAGTTTAAAAATGTAAATTCGGTGCTATTTGATAAAAAAAAATCACAAAAAGTTTAAAGCAAATAAATCGGCATGCTTGTCTTCGCGGCCGCCTTTGCTATATTTCTTTTATGATATGCCGGTTGATGCAGGTGGTCATCGCACTATGGGATAGAAATTATTTTTTTGGGCAAAATTCTGACACTTACCAATCTAACTTAAAATGAGGTGCTTTTTACTGGAAAAATATTATAAATTATTACAAATGCTTTTTGGAAACCTAAAACTTATTATATGTTATTATAATTTTACACCCCACTTAACATTATTATTTTTTATTGTACAAAATAAACTAAAATGTCAGCCTGTTTGGTTAATTCGGTAGTATTCTAATCAGTAATCCGATGATTATATTATTATCTCATATGATATACAGGGTACGACAATAGGTGTACTCAGGTACCCTGAATATTATATCACCACCAAAAAATCTTTTAAAATGCTTTAGAAAAATACTACATTTGATGTGTCTATCTCAATTAGTTTCGGAAATATGACCATCCAAATCTGAAAAATAATTTTAAATTATTCTTAGAAGCGTAACGTCTAAAATAAATAATAACACTGTTTTGTTGAGTAGATTCTGTAGAATCCATATCTTTCATCAGAATGCTTTTATCTTTTAGAATATGCAGTGTAGGACAAAACATATTAAATTTTAAAATGGAAAACCTTGTAAATTATAAAAAATCTTGTATCTGTCCTTACACTCAAAAGTAGCAAAAAGTAGGAAGGCAATTGTAAGTACAAAACTGATAAAGAAAAAGGTAAAAAAATCTTTGACAAAAGTAGCGAGACTTCGCGAGACTGCATCGGAAACACAACAATAGCTTTTATTATTTAAACTCTTTTACTTTTTTAGTAATCAAGGGTAATAATAAACTAAGAGATTAAATGTTGTATATTTATGTTTACTTAAAATACATTTTCAAGTTTCTTATTACCCCAATAGAAGTCGTCATATCCTTTTATAATTTTGCGTACATGTAGTTTGGAGTATCTACTTTGAAATACACAGCATGAGCCATTAAAATTTCAAAGTTGCTTTTTGGCCAAAATAATGGATTTCTATCCCATAGTGTATTGGCGCGTGGCTGTAAAGGATAGCGGCGCCTTGTATAAAATATTACGATTGCAGGCGGCCTTTTTGTGTTTTTTCTTGTATTATTTTCAAAGGGTACCGAATTTGCGCTTTTAAAATGTTCTTACTATACTGTGAGATCTAAAAAGAAAAAAACAACAGTCGAACTAGGCAAGGGTGATCCGCTAACGGCTACGCTTTTCGTTTGGGACTAAGAATGTTTAAAAAATAAGACTGTTATTGGAGCTTTAAAAGTAGTATATTCTGAGACACATATCGGGTATAAAAACCAAATTCCACGACTTACAATTTTCAAATCTAACGTGACCCCAAATTTCTTCGGTGACATCACTAGCACAACCTACTTTTGACAAACCACAAACCTCACACGACTGACACACCCCCAAACTCCGAAAAATCTTTCTTTCGGTGACCTACTCTCTCGATTAAAGCACCGAAATTTCGGCGAAGTGGAACCACGTATCGGTACCGTTAATTTTAACTGGCGTTGCCACATCTAAATTATTAATATTGTTCTCGGAATTGAGATTTCATACGATTCTCGATTCCTGCCAAATTTTTGTGAGTAGGTTTATTTTGACGAGACGACCACAATTTTTGTTGGTGGTAGCATACAGGGGTGGCAGAGATTAAATATGTTGATTTGATAAATATCAAAAACCAGGATGACGTAACTCGCAATTTGTAGGACAATGTGGGTGTTAAATTATAAAAATATTATTTAATCATCAAAAAAAAAATCAGTTGGTTAGTAGTTAATTTTCACGACAACGTTAACCATACATGTTGCTGGTAGGGGACTCTTTGATGAAACCTTACATTTTGTAGGACAAATATTTTTTTGTTTATTTAGATAATTCTCTTAAAAATTAACCGTAAAATCCCTGTTTGTAATAAATTTTTGATATTTGTCAAATTAACATATTTAATTCTTGCTACCCCTGTAAGCTACCACCAACGAAAATTGTTGTAAGGAAAATTGCAAATTTTAAACATTGTTCTAAAAATCGAAAGGTTAACATATCAATGGGTCTTATCGTTTCATAAATGTAACACAGAAATATGTAGTTAAGTGAATCTTCGTTTTTCTCTTAAACTAAGCAAGGCACAAAAAAAATATGAGATATAAAAGATGTATTTTTAATTGCCTAATCTAAAGAAAGCATAAAGATTTCACACACATTTTCTCAGTCAGTTGTACAAAGTGTTAGTCAGTACTTTTTTTGTAGTAAAAATTCGTTCAAATGCTGCTCAAGACGCAACCAAGCTAACCAAATTTAATTATTTAAGTGATAAATTACCCCTTTATATCATAAATAACTTTGGTAATTGTCTAGCGTGGTGTAGTGGGAGCAACTTCGATTTTGACGAAACTTGGCATATGGGTTTTTGGGGCGCTGATCACGAATCTGAAAGACTTTTTTGGAAACGTTTTCTTTCCGAGATATCCGTTATCAAAGAGGAAAATCAAACTTATCTTATTTTTACTATATTCCCCTTCTTTTTGCACATAATTCTTGATTTAAAGCTATAGTGGCCCTTAATATTTGATTTTTACCTTTTAAAACCCTGTTTGCTACGTATTTTACACCTTTTATCCAATAAATTGCGAAGATTCCCTTTAAAAACGCAGCAAGTCATGAAACACTGCTCCGGCGCATTTCTCCATAACTTTGACGATTGAAAGTAAAACTATGCAATTGAATTAAATAAAAAAGTGTTAAAATGCGGATTTTAAAAGGTGAAATACAAATATTGTGTTCCACTTTAGCCTAAATTCAAAAATTGTGTGCAAAAAAAGGAAAAATAAAGGGAAAATAAAGTTACTTTGATTTTCAACTTTGATGATGGATATCTCGGGAACACAACGTTTCCGAAAAAGATTCGTGATCAGTGCCCCAAAAAACCCCATATGCCGAATTTCGTCAAAATCGGAGTTGCTACCATTTTCTAGACAATTACCATCACTTTGCGGAATGAATATTTTTAGGAGATGTATTTAATAGTTTAATTTTGCAGTTATTTCCTAAAAGAACGCAGCTTTGTTTTTTTTATCTGTTTAACACTCCACGAAGGCTTTCTGCCTAAGTACCAGAGTACCGTGGGTGTCAGGTTATTAGATGTTTAATCCCTTTTCCACGCTGTTCCGTCAACGTTATCCAAGCACTGAAACATGCAATTTTTACATTTGATAACTCCTTTTAGACAACGCGGTAGTGCCACCACGGACGTTATTTTTGTAAATAACTATTACCTGGGATAGGCAGAATACTACACAGTGGTTTGCCAAGCCATCTGTGAGGTGACGAGCGATTAACTGCCAATGTCCGGTTCCGAGATTCGAACTCGGATCGCTGCGGTGAGAAGCTGGTACGTTACCGCTGCACTAAACTCGCCACTTACGACATTACTTTTTATTTCATTAGAAATAATAAAAAGGTTAGAAATGACCCTGCCAGTTAAAATTACACTTTAACTTTCTTGTTTTTTGTGGTAGTAACTAAAAAATAGTGAATTTTGAGTTATTAAGTTGCAGTAAATCGACAATAACTATCGTAGCCTAATTAACTTCAGAAGGACGAGAACAACTGGACAAGAAAAACTCCAACCAATAGAAATATCTTTGCTCATTGTTTTTTCATAAACTTATCTTTTTTGGCTGTATAAAGAAAATGTTTTATTTTAGTTTCATATATCGGATCAGCTAAATAGCTTAACACTTAACACATGGGCAATGTGAGGAAAAGATACAGTCTAACGTGAATACCCGCATGTAAACATTTCTGATTGGATGAGTCACATAATCCTTTGTTGTTGATTTACAGGCCGATATCCTATTTGCTTAACCAGTATACAATCCGGTGATTGGAATACAGCGGAAAACAGAAAAAAACCCTATAAAATTAAAAAAAAAGTGTTCCCAAAGTTGAGTGTCATTCATATAAAATTCTAACTACTATGCAGCTGCATTGTATTGCCAATCTCCGCAAGATACTAAAGTTAGCAAAGGTGCGTTTTATTGCTGCCATTCCGGAATAGGAATGGTACAAAAATAGCGTTTTCTTGCAAATTCCACCGGTTTCTGCGGCCACCAGTCCTACCGACTATTTTGACTGTAGAGCTGGTGGAATGTTGGTTTGGAGTGGGGGAAGAAACAGCTGTTTATACATCAATGATTTTAAAGTTCCTTCTTCTAAAAGAATATTCACAACATCCAAAATATTTATAATTGAAATTAATTTATATAACGGCATTTATCTTTTCCTTTTGGGTCGTCCGTGGTTGGTGCCATCTTTGATTTTTTAAATTTAAGGTTATGTTGACGCCTGTTTACAATTGACGTTTAATTTTTTCCTTCAAACCGTTTTGTTGCTAGCAGTTTCTTTCTCAACCCAGAAGACTGCAACAAAACGCGCCTAAAATGTCCACTATTTTAGTGTTTTAATAAACGTCTGCCATTTTAAATAAATCAAATACCTAAATTTTAAAATAAACTCAGAACTATTAGCACTATTGCATAAACAATCCATGGTCAATGCGAAAATCATACTAAAAACTTAAAAACAATAAAAACAAAACAAAATCATGCATACCTAGTATAAATGGTAAATAAATAATTTGCATGTTTTATACCCACTGTACCTTAAAAATCAGGTTTTAGCAAGGTTTTAAATTTATATTATTTTATATAACTGTTTTATTTAACAACTTTTACGTAAACAATTTTATTCAAATTTATTTATAAAACATCCCGTACACCGGATACCAGTTGATATAAAAAAGTGTCATATTTAAAAATATATATATATATATATATATATACCGGGTGATGCGTCGCCGAGCGGCACATGTGAAATCCCATGTAAATTTTAAGGGGGTTAATTATTAGCTCCTCCGTACATTTTACTGAATAATGTAGGATAACTTTTTAAAGAGACCAATCTGACAAACCTTCGTGCCAAGTTGGAAAAAAAAATTAATGAGTGAATCTTGAATTATTCAATTGAATGTAATTTCAAAATTACCAAATTTTCGGTTTAGCTAAAACCAAACAGACAGCAGCCACCAGCAAACAATTTGTTTTAAAACTTCCACTGAACTATCATACTTCTTTAATAAAAAGGTTCGTTATAAATATTAAGCATTTAAAAAAAAACATTTTTAATTTATTGGGCATTATACCTTTTATCCTGCAGAACAAATAATGAAAATTATTTCTTTTACCTAAAATCACAACAGTAAAACTTTTTTTTCACTATGTAAATGCTTACCATTTACAGTGGTAATATATTCCAAAAACGCAACAAAGAAATGATTATATTCAATTAACAATTCCTAAAGAACCAAATTGTCTATTTTTCACTCAAGACATTCTTATTAAATGTTTATTTCACATCTTGGCAACGTCGCCATTCGCACCTGAGGAACGACACGCAACGCACTACAATGACGTCACAATGGCCAAAACTCAGAAGTTCACACAAAAACAATGGCGAAATCTTTTTACTCAACTGTTTCGGCTACGAAACCCAAAAAAACACACGATCAAAGTCGGCGTTGGTTGTGCGACTGTTGAACAAATAATGAAAGTAGAGCTGAAACAAATGATAACGCGCACTGACGCTCAAGTCGACTGATGTTTTTGTTTGTTTTTTGATCAAGATTGATAATATACAGGGAGCAATAAAAATAGCTAATAAACGAAAATTGCGTATTATGTAAGGATTTAATTATACTAATCAATTCCGATCATTGTAATGTTTTAAGCACGAATGTAAAGTATAGGCCGATTAACACACTTTCAGCACAGCATTTATTTTCCTTAACAGCATAATACATCGGAATCATAATTACAATGTACAGGGTGGCTCAAATTCGACGCGCAAAAGGTTGATTATCTAGGGCGTCCAAGACATCATTCCTCATAAAATGTAGATATCCTTTGGAAGTTAAGGTCCCTTCGTAAACGAAAGGTCCAATAATTTTGTTCCTCCACATACCAATCCATACATTAAATGAAGTTCTCCCTTGAATTCGTACCTGCTGGTTAGTTTCTGTTAATAAAGTAATTTCCGCTGTTAGATATCAATGAGTTGCAATAAAACATTATGAATATGTAATAAGTTTATTCTTTTTTTACCTTTTTACCTAAAAATGTAGTTCAGGGCCGTATTATGACTAAATAAATATGCAATATTCTGGTGATGGAATTATCTGTACGAAACGTCAGCAAATATCGAAGTGGCGATATATAATGTTTTAAGAGTGATGAAAGGATTTAATTAAATTGAAAAAATATCAGGTCCGTATTTAAAAAATTAAGTTGATGATGGTCGCCAGAAGCCGAAACGTCAGATTTAATATTTAATCACACTGAATTATAGAGCAGAAAAAGTGGCCATGAAAACGTGTTTTTCATTTTGAGTTATCTTAACAAATATAGCCAGGAAACAATAGAAACCAAAATTGAAAATTCCGTTTTTTTCGAATATCTACGGAAGTACTCGGAATTTTTTAAAACGCAAAACGGCATTTTATTGAGCATCAAATTGCGCAACTTTGCCTCCATTTAACCGATCCTGTATCTCTTACGGTTTCCGAAATCCCAATGATGAGCGTCGAATTCGAGCCACCCTGTACATACGAGTAGAAAATGATTATTAAAGAACTAAAAGACAGTTTTAACTAATAAAAAAAACAAATTAAAATTAAACTCTAAAGGCGGATTTTCACCAAACGGACAAAACCGCAACAAAACGGCAACTGTGTCGATTTCGACAAAACCAAAACTTTTGTTGTCAAAATAAGAAACATTTTAAAGACTTTGTTTCGCGGGTTCGTGTTTTCGTCAACAACGAAAAGTTCCATCGCCAGGCGAAAAGATCAAAAGGTTTCGGTGTTTTGTGTATGTTTTTGTAAACAGAGTTCGCTATGTGGAAACGGTGGTATACATTAGGCTTTTAAAACTATTACCAGTAGCTATAGAAATCTAGATATAGCATCTTGGAAATTTATATTCTATTTGCAAATTTTTGATTCCACTACGTTTAACAAGTTCCTAAATTCGTGATTTTTTACGAAATTATAAAATTACCTCACCTCAGTTTTCCATTTTTTTAAGCGTTCCATAATCTAGTCGCCTTCTTAAAAATGATCTTATCCAGTAGGTATCTTGTTTTTTTGCTTCAGCTTCTTTTGCTCAAAGATTCGTAAATAAAAATCCCGCACGCCATTACAAAAACATTGTCTAGAAAAGGCATGATGAAAATTGTTTTATGTAGTGGAAACGAAAGAAAGCATTTCAAAACAAAACACGCGACAGATTAATTTTTGTTTGTTTTGTGGAATTCAAGTTTCGAGTTTGTTTTCCAAACTACAACAAGTTTTTTGTTTCTGTTTTTCAAACTGAAACTAGTCGCAAGCGAGTCCATTTGGTGGAAATCCGCCTTAATATTCTGACATATGGGTGCATTCTGGTTGTCCCAGCAGCTGATATTGCTTAGTTAGAAGTTACTCTGAATGCAAAGCTGATACTGCTTTTGATAGCGGCTAAGTATTTTCCTCAGCGTAAAAAATACCGCTGTCGCTTTTCAAACAGCGGATTTTGATAGTACGACATTTTTTGATATTTGAAATAAAAGCTTGGTTATAATAAATACATTTTATTGAAATTACCGTAGTTTATTAACTATGCTGGTAAAATTTTTAGATAATTCCTATGTTTATATTCCTCTGCGTCCCCAAGTAGAGCAAATTTTTGGTCTTACAACTGCGACAGAATTAACTTAAACAATAAAGATGTTTTAAGTGCTATTGATAATAATAATGTACTAGGTAGGTGAATATAGCAGTTTTATTGTCTATAGTGATGTCATGATATGATATTTTGTATCAATTACTTGGTAGATGCATACAAAGTTTGTCAAACAGTTATCATTACTTACTGTAAATGTATAAATACCTAATATACCTATAAACCAAATTTATGTTATGTTTGAATGTTCACATTTGACCAGCTGTCAACCTTCAAGTTAGCAATGCGTTCAGAAAAATAAAAACGCTGACTAACAGCGGTCTCAGCATGCTAAGTTGGGTAACTTAGCCGATGGGACCTTCTGAATGTACCCTTGTGTAAATCAATGCCTTTCATCCCCGCCAATTTGATCAGATAATCATTGTGAAAGCTTTAATCAAGACCTATTGCATATACAGGGTGTTTTCTAGTTAAGGGTCATTTCATATCAAATCAACCAAAAAAGAAATGACTTTGGTTTTCATGTTCTCCGATTTAAATGATTTTTGGTACACTTATTCTAGACATAAAATTTTGCCAATTTGGCATGTACATTTAAAAGGTATTGGAAAGGCCTTTTTATGATGTGCCACATGACCTACTTTCTAGAAGAAAAATTAGAAAAATTAAAAAAAAATATTTTTGTCTACATTCTGGTAATATATTCACCAAATTTTGAGATGATGTTAATTTGGTCTCCTGATATTTTTCCTCACGACGAACGGTTTTTCGTTTAAAAAATAAAGCCTTTTTAATGCATGGCAAAATCGCTAAAATCTGATATGGTGTTTTGTATATAAAATTCGTTTTTGTCTAATTTATATTAAAAAAGGTCAATAATTTACATAACTACAATTTAAACTTAATAAAAAAACATAATCAATAGTTTTAATTTTTAATAAAAGTCAAAAACGAATTTTGCATACAAAGCACCATATCAGATTTTAGCGATTTTGCCAGGCATTAAAATGGCTTTTATTTTTTAAAACGAAAACCGTTCGTCATACGTAAAAATATCAATAGACCAAATTAACTCCAAAGTAAATGATTATTCTAAAAATAATATTGATTCGAGGAGCGGTGGCGTACTATTTTTTCTTGAAAAAAATTCAATACCAATCTTGTTCGAACGCCACTGGTCATTTTTTTAACTTTTACATCAATAAATGTAACGTAATGGTTACAAGACGTGTACCTGGAGTGGTAGGAAAGTTATGATAAAAAAGACATATTTTCTTAAAATTTTAACACCCTGTATTTTGGAAACGAAGCATTTTCGAACATAATTTTATTTGAATAATGTTCTTATTTCCTCGCATTCTATACTGTGTTAAGAGGAAAATACCAACTTAAAAATTACCCTGTATATCTATGTGTAATGTCACTGTTAATCTTTTTAACACGCTTTTATTAGACTTGGGTTGTATCTATCTATCTATCTATCTATGTAGGGAATCTTTGAGCCTAATTTTTACCAACTTCCAGCGATTCAATTTCTTTGAAACTTTGCACAATGACAATGCAATAATTTAAAAACAGTATCCCGTCATCCTGATTAGGACCGCCAGGATAAATAAGTGTCCTAATACTACTCTTGACAAAATGGCGAAGGAATTTTTAGTGAATAAACTGGAGCATTTATTTTTAAAAAACTAATTGATATATCGAACTAAAAAATGAAAAATAAATAATAGTTTAAAAAAAACTAAAAAAACACGCTTTTATATGCAACCGAACTAAAAATTAGAAAATAATTTTTCATTACAAAGAGTTTGTCACTTCAGAATAAGAGCGTGGGGTGCTTAATATATTAAATGTTATAATTATTCTATTTGCCAATATCTATGAGGGAAAATTTATGAAAAAATAGTAAAATGCACCCCACGCTTTTTACTCTGAAGTGACAAACTCTTTGTAATGAAAAATTATTTTCTAATTTTTAGTTCGGTTGCATATAAAAGCATGTTTTTAGTTTTTAAACTATTATTTATTACATTTGTTTTTAAATTTTTATAATTTTTCTTCTAGAAGGTAGGTCGTGTAGCACATCATAAAAAAGGCCTTTCCAATACCTCTAACATAAGCCATCACTCATTTATTTATGACGAGTAGGTAGTTCTCGAGATATTTTGGTTACGGGCTATGTCTGTGTACATGCAAAATTGGCATATTTTTCGATTTTTAAAAATCAATAATAAAAAACTACTGGTTAGAAAAAAAAATAAATTTTGGATTTTTGATCTGTTTTATGGGTAGAATACACGTGACAAAAATCATGAAAATCGGGGATGGTACCTGCCAAACCATTGGTTGACTTGATATGAAATGACCCTTAATGCTACATAGAGCAACCTCAGATTTCGAAAATATTAAGATTTAACCAAACATACCTATTTTCAAAAGTTGATAAGTAAGTAGCAGGGTGTCAAAGTGATTTTTTTTTAATTACTTTAATAATTTTGGTACGTTTTGAATATCGTTGGAAATATTTAGATATTAAATTTTATGTCCAAACTACAGGGCGCCACAACTAAGGGATATAATCTCGAGCCTTTTGTTCAATCCCGAGAATCTGGGACTGGGCACAGACAATCTCGAAATTTGAGGGTACAGTACAAAAAATGTGAGAATATTCCAAAATTTTATTTTTATACTTTTTTGGGAATAGAAAAATCTTAAAAAAGTTTTTTCTTGAAAAAAAACAAACTAATAAAAATATAGAAGAATTAACTTAATACAAAGTTTTTTTTTGATAAAAAGATTTCTACAGTCGTCTTGATTAGGTACCTTTAATAAATAATAGTTTAAAAAAACTAAAAAACACGCTTTTATATGCAACCGAACTAAAAATTAGAAAATAATTTTTCATTACAAAGAGTTTGTATTACAGTAATAAAAGGTCAAACAATGAATCATAATTATACCGGGTGTCAATTTGAAAACTTCCTACCTTAATATCTTTCTTGGAGTTAAAAATATGACAAATCGGAAAGACCCGTCAACTTTATTTGTAAGGGGACACTTAAAATGAATATTTTTAGCCTTCTTGTTTCAACCTCTAGGAGGGTAGATGTCACCCTAGAATATTAAATGGGAATGGGGTCAAGTGATACATCATTTTAAAGCTCCTGACGAGTACTTTATAACCCTAGAATATGAAGTCAATATCTTCACCTATTACAAAATGGCGGTACTTTAAAATTACCTAAATACCTGATTTGGATGGCCATATTTCCGAAACTAATAAAGTTAGATGTACCTAATGTGGTGTTTTCTTAAAGCTCTTTTAAAGGTCTTTTAATGGTAAAATAATATACAGGGTTCTTAAATAAAAAAATATGTACTTTTTCTTCTACCCTGTATATTACTACCAGTATCACCATTAAAAAGACCTTTAAAAGAGCTTTAAGAAAACACCACATTAGGTACATCTAACTTTATTAGTTTCGGAAATATGGCCATCCAAATCAGGTATTTAGGTAATTTTTAAAGTACCGCCATTTTGTAATAGGTGAAGATATTGACTTCATATTCTAGGGTTATAAAGTACTCGTCAGAGCTTTAAAATGATGTATCACTTGACCCCCATTCCCATTTAATATTCTAAGGGTGACATCTACCCCTCCTAGGGGTTGAAACAAGAAGGCTAAAAATATTCATTTTAAGTGTCCCCCTTACAAATAAAATTGACGGGTCTTTCCGATTTGTCATATTTTTAACTCCAAGAAAGATATTAAGGGTGGGAAGTTTTCAAATTGACACCCGGTATACCTCAAAATAGAATTATAATAAAATTTAAGATAATAACAGAATAATTCACTTCAGAGTAAAAGCCTGGGGTGCATTTTACTATTTTTTCATAACTTTTCCCTCATAGATATTTACAAATGAAATAATTATAACATTTAATATATTAAGCACCCCACGCTTTTATTCTGAACTGAATTATTCTGTTATTATCTTAAATTTTATTATAATTCTATTTTGAGGTATATAATTATGATTCATTGTTTGACCTTTTATTACTGTAATACAAACTCTTTGTAATGAAAAATTATTTTCTAATTTTTAGTTCGGTTGCATATAAAAGCGTGTTTTAATAGTTTTTTTAACTATTATTTATTTTTCATTTTTAGTTCGATATATCAATTAGTTTTCTGCGGACATGTGATATTGAAATGTTTCACGAACTATTTCGTTATCTAATCATTCATTTAAAGCTTCACTGTTGCATGGGGTTTCAGAACGCAACTACTCCGAACAAGTTTCTGTCAGTCTTATGCTGATAGAATGTCCGAAACTGCACGCATGCGCATATCGCGCACTAGCTCTGTCTCTGTTACTCTCCTACAGAAAATCTATAAAGGAATTTATTTATCCTGGCAATCCTAATCAGGATAACGGGATACTGTTTGCAGATTATTGCATTGTCATGGGTCCTTGATACGTGTGCAAAGTTTCGAAGAAATCGAATCGCTGGAAGTTGGTAAAAATTAAGCTTAAAGATTCCGTTACATACATACATACATACATACATACATACAACCCAAGCTAATAAAAGCGTGTTACAAATTCAAACAAAACTGTATTTCTGCAACATCGGCATACCCTATCATAACCTCTAATTAATCGCATTAAAACATTTGTAATTTGTAATACAACACAACAAACATAAGGCAATAATAAACCCTATGAATAATAAAAAGTAAAACATCCAAAATATACTTTAAATAAACATATTTCAATGCAAAATACTAATAATTGCGTGATGCGTAGTGTTGCTTTTACTTGACTTTCTTCAAGTAAGACCGCGTAAACCTGACTAAAATCAGCTGGAAAATAAAAATGGCTGACTTTTTATTTTTATTGGCACTGACAACTCAATAAATTGACAGGAAAACTAAGTGCGTTTTGTTTCATGCAATATTATTTTGAAAAAATGAAAATTATTTATTGATCCCAAAATCTCGGATTTAAGGAATTTTATCCCGAAGATTTCGAGACTATAAAAGGGGCGAGATCCCGGAATTATATCCCCCAGCCACAAAACTACTTAAAAATTTTCTAAAATATCAGAACTTTTTGTGCTATCCTGTATTTTCATCAAAGTATACTTTATCTAAAACTAATTCAGTTGCACGTCACGATCCTGCAAATTTGCCCTGTTGCCAAGTTGTCATAAGAATCGGAGTTTTGTAGAAAATAACAAAGCATTTTACGGTTAGAAGGCGATGATTTTGCTTATTGCGCATGTCTTCATGTGCGCATGTCGAGCCTTTACGGAGAAATCTACAGGGTGATTCAAAAATCGATCACGAAACTTAAGTGGGTGATTCTACTTGAGAAAATAAGGGTAGAGCTTCACATATTTTCTTTTCAAAATGTCGTTCGTTTTCGAGTTACAAGCCGTCAAAGTTTAATTTTTATTTTGTTTTTTTCGCCATATTGCATTTATTTTTAAACCAATCCAGTTGATATTTGGCACACAAATCGAGCTTTGCAGATTCTAAAATTTTTAAGACAAAAGTAATTTTTTAATACCGCCAGAGGGCCCTTTACCTAAAACTTAAAATTTATTTACATCATAACTTTTATTTTGACAGATATCGCAAAGCTGGGAGCGCCATTTTATAGACAATCAAAAACTTAAAGAACAAGGTACTCTTTATTAAATTCGATAAACCTCACCGTTTAGGCACCAATAGACATCAAAGTTTTCATCAAATTCAATCAAATTACCTACATACATACAGGATGTCCAGTAACTCAACCGAAAAACTTAACCAAACGATTTTACAACAAAAAATAAGAAAAAAACTTCATATAAACATATGTCCTAAACGTCTTAGTTTTTGAACTACGGTGTGTTAAATATTTAAAAAAAAACTTTTTTTTAAATAATTTATATTTTGGAAAAAGTCCCGTAAGTCCAGTCCTGTCTAAATCTATTTAGACAAAATTGGCAAACCTACAGAAAACATAATATCTACCTATTAGCCCTTAATAAATAGAAAAAGATAGGCGCAACATATAAAAAGTTATTATTAGTTAAAAAGTGTGCAAGTTTAATTTGGCCCACCCTGTACAAACGTATCTTATACTTTTTTGAAATTAAATAAATAGAAATGAAACTAATGGCCTACTTTCGTGGTCTTTCGACAGTATAATGATATTGCAAAAGAATAAAAAGAGGGTTGTCTACTCTAGAAAACAATGTGATGCAACATTTCCATAAGTTTACAACTGGTTGTTCTTATAGACTTATTAAAATGATATAATTAAGAAAAAGAATTGACAAGATAATTTTAATAAACATTAAAAAAATTATGTCAGTTAATAACATACATATGTTATTAAAGTATAGAGTTTTTGATCTATAACCCAGAAGGCCCAAGTTCCAACCCCAAACGGGGAGACATTTTTAGTTCGCAGTTATTTGAAAAAACTTCCGTGGTGGCATTATTGCGCTGTCTTAAAGGTGCTGTAAAATGCATAACTGCATTTTTTAGTACTTTGACAACGTTGAGGAAATAGGGGAAAAATGGTTGAATTATCCAGTATCCCGACACCCACGGTACTCTCGTACTAAGGCATGATGCCTTCAGGGTTTGTCACAAAGATAAAAAAAGTTATAAAAAGCTTTCGTTTATTTAGTTATAATTTTTAGCGTTTTAGTGGGTTTTTGTGTTTTTTAAAGTCTGTTATTTTTTTACGTTTCATCATCTCTTTCAACTTTATTATTATTATTTAATGGATGAGCATACGGTAAAAACTACTTGTACCTTTTCCCTCATGTAAAACATGTTGCCTTGGTATATGACCAAGTACTTAACAACGACACTGCTACCTCTACGAGGTATATGATCTAAGTACTTAGGCTTTTGCAATTTTAAATACTGAACCACGCTTCGTATAATAATGAAGTTGGTTAATAAAAAAATACTTGTACATGCCTTTAAAATTTGAGGTGTTCTCTCGATTCTCCCAGGATCCTACCATCAGATCTTTACACACACACAAACCGCACTCTTTCAAATAAAAGAAGGATTTTTAAAGTCTGTCTACAACTGACGGAATAATCAGTGAACATACATAAAAAGAAAATATACAGTTGAACATCTAACCTCACCCTTTTTTGAAGTTGGTTAAAAATATAATATTTTGCCTAATGCTTTTAAAGTCTTGAAATATGCTCAATCACCACAAGCTTTAGGTGAATGAAAATACCATTATTTTATATCACGTCACTTTCATCAAATTTTTAGAATCAATTATAAAATTTCACAAAAATACCGTTAATGCATTTTAGTTAGTAATCTATTTTAAATGGTGGTTAATTAAGATTTATAGGTGATAATGTAATAACGGAAATTTTAAAGTAATCTAAATGAATTAACACCTTTACAAAATCACTGGATTTTCAAATGGTGTTTATTTTATTAAAATCATATTAAAAAATAGGTCATTAAGGACTGAACGGTATAGTCCCTGAGCCAGTTACTACGTTTATATCGAATAGTTCAAGCTGACTTGAAAACAAAGCGGCTTTAAAGCGATTTCCAAGTCTACGTGTTTATTTCGGTGGCTTCAAAGTCGATTGAAAATCGAGGTCAAGCACATTTCAGGCCATCGTCGTACGCATGCGGCAGTTTTGCATCCAACTTCACAGTAGACATCAAATGGAAAACTAACCTCACTCCTCACTTTTTAATTTGTCCCGTTTTGTGTGCTGTTGTTAGTGTAAGCGTGTTTTAAAGTTTTTTTACCTGTTTTTCCACTCATATTTTGTATAAAAATGTCAAAATCATACATAAAATTGACACTGATGACGTATGAAGAAGCATTCATCTTAAGTTAGGCAGTTATTAAGCCCGCTTGAATAATTTATATCGTGTTTCTAATCGGCTTCAGTAAAGTTAACCCTACTTATTTTCAGGCTTGACTTGAACGATTCAAGTCACTTTCAAGCGCGTTTATATTGCTTTTTCAAGCCGCTTTTAAAAGCCGCTTTACCTCAAGCTTACTTCAACTATTCGATATAAACGTAGTGAGTAACGAAATGGACTTTATGATAAGAACACTTTTAAACCCCTTTTTAGGGGGTTTCTTTGACGAGTCTACCACGAATATTCATACCGCCATATATGGAAGCGGCGCTTTAATCCAGCCCATCAATGTCAAATGTTTGGGGTGTCGGACTGGGCGAACGCGTCACTTTTTGTCGGACAAGTTTATCACAATGTTTTACATGCAATTTTTAAACATTGCGCAAAAAATGGTAAGGGTTACAGTCATGACACCATAAGGCTCAAACACATGTTTTGGGTATGCCGGATTAGGCGGGTTACGTGACTGTACCCGCTACGATTTTTTGGCACATTGTGGTAAACTTGTCCGACAAAAAAGTGACGCGTTCGCCCAGTCCGACACCCTAAACATTTGACATTCATAGGCTGGATTAAAGCGCCGCTTCCATAAATGGCGGTATGAATATTCGTGGTAGACTCGTTAAAAGGAACCCTTGAAAAAGTCCATTTCATTACTAGCCCAGGGACTAGTAGATTTTTAGCCAACTAAACTGCTGGACATTCGAACGGAATAATTTAAATTTTAGGTAAAATTTTAAACTCAATTTTCTCAAAGACTAAAAAAATATTTTGGTACGGTTTGCCGTTCGAATGTCCAGTAGTTTATATTAGTTTTTCATTTTTAATAAAATGTACTAATCGGTCCTCCCTTATATTATACGGTTGAACTTGATATGGGTCGCTAAGTAATACACATTTTTTTAGGGACAAATAATTTCTTACTTTACGGTTAAGAAAACTTAAATGTATCAATTTTAAATTCCAAAACCTAAACAAAAAAATATATTACATTGGTTAAAGAGCCGTACAAGGTATTTTACTCAAATAATATTGAGGGTTTTCTGCCAGAAGGGCGTATCCAGAAAATTTGTTATTTTCTTTTATTCGCAAAATTTGACGCTTTGAATAGTGCTCTTATTGTAGCATATCAACCCTCAATATTGAAAAAATTGTACTGTAACTATATATACTGTATATTGATGGATCACTTTTAATTTTGGAAAACGGAAAACATAAGAACATCATTAAGAGCAAATTTTATAAGAGGATTTTTGTATTATAGAAACAGGGGCGGCTGGTGCATAAGAGCTGCAGTGCTGCAGAACAACCAGAATTTTTAAGCTGCTTGGTATTTTTTCATAACATTGAATTCATCATTTTACAATTAAAATATTAAATATCCATTAAAACAAAACTAAAATAACCAGTTTCCGGCCGAGAACTCTAGTATAGTAGGCACACGCATCTTCACCCAGTGACGACGCATCATAGATTACTGCGCAGTGGACCATCTTAAATAATACTCGGTCTCTCACGACGTTATTGCATTGACTAAACTGAGCGACTCTTTTCGGTGCGCCGCACGATTGTTTTAATTTCCTCTATGCCGAATACACTTGTCGTTGGGCAAAATTCGGCTGCTAAAATACGTTAATTTTGGTTATTGTTGTGCGGCATTCGCGGTAGCACTTTACAGGTTATTTAGACATTTTTTATATCGCGCGTGGAAGTTGACAAGTTTATACTTTTTATTCGTATTTGGTTGTGTGTTTAGTGTTTATAGACAATGGATGTGGTGCATAATATAGTGAACGTTAAATGATTTTTAAAATATTGATATGAAGAGAAACTTGAACTAAAAACTAGTGGTAGACCGTTACCGGACATCGTGATTGAAGTAACCTGTGTTAGCAGAGGAAAACCTTATACGCGTCATTTCAATAGAGACATTTATTCCCGGAATGATTGGATTTGTGGATGTAATAGGAAAAAATGCCCTTTTTTGCTTTCCTGAAGAACAATTGAATGCTACGCAACTAGCTTGCCCACTGATTGACAAAGGAAGGCTTAAAACTGAGCTATCAGTTATTTATTCAAGGGAAGACTGTAGAGGATTAAATGGTAGTTCACCACTTTTAAAATGTTTAATAAAAATAATTTAAAAAGCACTTTCATAGAGACAAAAAATGTGCTAGATATTTTAATAACTACTATGTCGACATCAGAGGCTGAAAGGTGTTTTTCTACACTTAAGTGAATAAGACCTTCCTTTGAAATACCATGTCACAAGATCGTTTAACTGCATTGGCCATGCTTTCCATTGAAAAAGACTTTATATCAAAAATCACAGACTTTAATGACAGAGTTATTGATCGATTCGCTTCGAAGAAGGATCGTCGGATTGATCTCATATTTAAACAATATTGTAAGTTTATAAAAATTTTACTTTCGTAAATATTTTTTGTTGTTCTCATTTTCGTTAAAACCCAGCCTACAATGAAACCTGATAATTGAATATCGACTTAGGATTAATTTCTATAAAATGGTGAATGCGCCGCGAACATATGATTCCATTTATTTGAGTAATTTAATTACTGAACACCTATCATATTTTGCCACGAGCCGCCACTGTATAGAAATCATTGAAATTAACAGTTTAAATTTAAAAGAATCAGGACATTTTTTTCTTTATAAATGTCGTAACAATAAATAAGTGATATTTTTTGGTTGTTATTTGTTTTCTCCCTCCACTTCAAAGACGCATACCTTCATTAATAATTTTTTAAAATTAATTTTGTGTACTCTTTATATATAAATAAAGACATGATAGAAAAATGAATACTAAAAATATCAATTTCTCTTTTTTATCAATTGGCAAAAAATGCTCGACATTCGGACCTCCAGACTAGAATACCACTTTAAATACTATAATAGTAGCTATATTGGGACATAAAATTAAACATCATACTTACAGGTGCCGACACTGGTCTTGGCGACGCACGCGTCCTATGCGAATCTTCCCTTGCAGCACTTCTGGGACCCTGCGTGGCAGTTGGCGCAACCCCATCGGTATTCAGCCCCAGCACTTGGGAAGCATATTCACCCTGCATCCCCATATCGGCCCCAGTATATGGTCCATTGTCCACCCTCTTTAACCAGTACAGGCGCTCGGCATGAGGGCGCGAGGTTAGTTCGTACTGTTCCCATTGCTGCATCAGTAATTGATAGCACAAACTGCAGGCTGCATATACAGACGGGTCTCCCTTGGCTAAAAAAAAATACAGCGTGTCTTCGAAAGTTGTTACCAAATGGAAAACTTTTTATTTATTTATTATCTTCATAAATGCAAACAAATTGCATTCATTTAAAAAATCGAAATACCTATTAGATTGGAAAAATTCTCACTATACCACTGCATTCTACGTAAGAAGTTATAAAAGAATCCGTTTTTACCTTTTTAATATGTTATCAGTCAACTAAGATACAAGGGGTACCTGAAAATTCAAAATTTTCAAAATCACCTTGTACCTCAGAAACGAAGAGGGCTATGACAGCTTTGTTTATGGTATCTTTCGTTTTACAAAAAAGTAGCTCAGGTTCGCAAAAACCGCAAAGTTCTATCTTTAATAATAACTAAGATAACCCGCTGTTGCAACCAAAATAAGACACCCTGTACCTAAATCCTAAACAGGACTAACCTAACTATTTTCTACAAAAAACTGTTCTAACCGCCTTTGCTTAATTATATTTTTTTATCATTGTAAAAACAATAAAACAAATCTTTGCATTCTAATAACACAAAAGCAACCAAATAAATATATAAATCATAGCAAACTAACGAACACATAAATTTATTTTAGGGTTATGTACGACTTTTTAAAACTTTGGTTGAATTTGACACGTTCGGAGACCTCGCATATAGGCGATCAATTTGATCAACTTCAAGCGTGTTTTCTTGAACACAGAGTGCGAGTGAGGTAGAATAAAGTCGATTTTTAGACTACTACAGAACACGGAGTTTCTGCAAGTTTGCGAAAAACAGCAAATTTTTATCTTTAATTATAATTGAGATACTCCTACAGTTGCAACCAAAATGGGACACCCTGTATACGTTGTGCCACTTAGTTATTACAGTAAGCAATTCCGATCAATGCATTGAAAAGATACAGTATAAAGCGTGATCCTATCTTGGAAGGTTTTGATGCATGCATTTTCAGTCTAATCTATACCTAGTAATATTTAAGACACTAAAACTCAACTGATAAAGCATCAAGGCTTTTTTCCCTTGTATTTGATAAAAATATAAAATGGCCCATCTATCTGCATTATTTCCGCGTGGTCAAGTTAAAGAGAGAAACAGTACCGATACCCATTACTATCTCACTTGCACGTCTTTACCTAAATCAACATTTTAAGCAAGGACGCGTCTATTTGAATCAGCGAATTTGAGACGTGACATCGCTAAAAAAATTATTAGCAAAAGATATTGGTGTTTAACACTGCTTTTAGACTGACTTTGGTTATGAAATTTAACACGGATAATACATAAAATTTTCTGTGTTTGCCTAAATTCCATGACTATATCTTCTTGAAAGGACCTAATTTTTTTGTCACTATATATTTTTGTTTACATATTTTGGGATGACCAAGTTTGCAAATTTCTGCAGATATACCACTTTCTACTTACCCCAACTTTTCGAATACCCTTGGGGCGGTTCATGACTATCCAAAAACGAAAATACGGATCCTTAGGCCTGTCTGGTCTCGGTTTCGAGTTTAACGGATAAGATCTGGAATGGCCCCTGTTACCACAAACGAAACAAATTTCTTGGACGGGGGTGGCTCTGCTGGTTTCACGCCTCCCGAGGAAGGCCTGTCGATTTGAGCTCCTTGGCCACCTATTACAACAACAGGAGAATCCCTCTGCTTGCTGGAGACTGTCTGAGGAGGTTTCTCCATTGCTTGCATTGAAATGAAGTTATCTGAAAATAAAATGAAATCATTGTAGCACCCTTTATTAATAAATAAATTATCATAGCAAGCACATTTAATGTAAAGCTTAGTCCTAAAAGATATTTGTCCCTGGGCCAGATGATGAAATGGACTTCATGACCCTATTAAAACCTTTTAGGGGTGTTTTTTTTTGAGTCTACCACGAATATTCATGCCCGCCATATATGGAAGTGCTGCGTGCAGCTTGATCCCCAGCCTGTCAATGTCAAATGTCTCGGGTGTCGGACTGGGCAAACGCGTCACTCTTTTTTTGGCAGACAAGTTTACCACAATGTTTTAGATGCAGTTTTTAAACATTATGCCAAAAAATTTCTTCAATTACGAATAAAATACCAATATTTAATTTTATTAATAAATTATTATAATTTTTTTTTTAAATTTAAACATGGAATTAAAATTTTTTTTTGCTGGGCCCTGTATCATATCAATATATATTTCTTTTATTTGATATTAGCGTAGGTATTACACCTACCTACAGCACATCATCCAGGGCGATTCAAAATTATCCATTTTTTCAATTCTTTTTATCACTCCCGTAGGATTTATTGCTAACAGCAAAAACAATGGTTAATATAAAGTTATCGCTTCAACGTTTTCTTAACATTTTATTTTTTTTAATTGTCTTGATATTCCTTTAATAAATTAAAAGAGATATGGCCATTTTTTAATGAAAGCATTTTGTATTGAAGCTTATGGAAGAAATCGAGCATATGCGATAATTCTTTTGAGTAGTGTATTATGGTATAAAATTCATTTAGTAAACAGATGGGTGAAGATCAAGGAAAATAAACTTTTTAATAAGGAGCGCTCGATCCCATTTAAGCCTATGTTCGCTAAATTTTGTGACGTAATCTTTTCCCGTAATTCTTTGTTTACAATCGTACTGGAAGGTTTTTTTCGAGGTTTTGGTGTTATTTTTTTGCTTTTAGTCATTGGACTTTTATGTATGTTTAGTTTTTACTGTTTATAGTTAAATTGAGTGGTTATTAGTACTGCAATTACAGAGAATTTTAAAACCAGTAAACAGGGGTCATCTTCCTTGGGTGAAGATACCTCCTTAAAAAGCCCCAAGGTTTGTAACGAGAAAAAGTTAGGCAAACCCAACGTTTTTATCTTTTTTAGGCTTTATACTTTCGGTTGGTTTCCAAGTTTTTTGGTAAACAGAGGGGTAAAGGCACAAACCAAAAAAAAATATCCTAACTATCCTTACTATTCCTACTTCAAATCTACTAAGCCTACAGATATAATGTGTTATTGTTGCAAACTAAACCGGGGTATACAGGGTCATGCAAACCTGAAACGCACTTGCATGAAACCAAATGTCAAATGAAGCTTTTGATACACACGATTCAGATGTACCTGTCCGTTCTACGTCAGTTTTGGCAGCTGGTGGCGTGATCAACTTAAACATAAGCGTGATTCAGCGAAAAGGTTTTTTTATTTTTGTCAATGTATTTATTACTTTTAACTTTCCAAAAGCATGGATAACCTTGGTACATATCTATAAAATCACGCAATACATCTTCCTGGCGCCAAAGAGCCATTTTGTTAACTCAAAAACCAACAATATAACCCCGTAAACGACGTCCCTAAACTGAAACGTTAACTGACGTGTCCTACACATGCACAAGTTTGCACGACGTGCGCCACGAAAAATCAAACTCGGCCATCGAGTCGCATGCCAAGCCCGATGTGGCAGTGTTTTAATACACACGGTCAAATTTGCGCGCGAGCTTGGGCTTTTTGACAGATGTGACAGTTTTGCATGATCGTGTATACCCCGGTTAAGGTTATTCTAGCAAGTAACACCCACAAGGTTCAATAACTCTCTGATCTGTAGAAATTGGGCATTTATAAGTGAACGATGTTTGGACAGTATGCCAATTTAAGAAATAAAATATTGATAATATTACAAAATAATTAATAGTTTAAAAAACTAAAAAAACACGCTTTTATATGCAACCGAACTAAAAATTAGAAAATAATTTTTCATTAAAAAATATTGTCATTTCATAGTAAAAAGCGTGGGGTGCATTTTACTATTTTTTCATAACTTTTCCATCATAGATATTTGCAAATATAATAATTATAACATTTAATATATTTATCACCCCACGCTTTTTACTATGAAATGACAATATTTTTTTAATGAAAAATTATTTTCTAATTTTTAGTTCGGTTGCATATAAAAGCGTGTTTTTTTAGTTTTTTAAACTATTAATTATTTTTCATTTTTTAGTTTCTGCTACTCTTGACAAAATGGCGAAAAATTTTTTTAATGAACAAGAGTGGCAAATTTTAAAATTTTTCCAACAGATTGCAACTCACTAAAAAATTTCTTCTTCATTAAGTAGCAAAGTTTGAAATTTTGCCAACAGATGGCAATCCAGGCAATGTTTGGACCGTTGCCAATATATTGCAACCCACTAAAAATGTCTTCTTCATTTAATAGCAAAGTTTGAAATGTTGCCAACAGATGGCAACCTAGGTGTTGTTTTTATAATATAATGGAATTTTTTTCCTGGCGATCCAAAAAAGATAACGGGATACTGTTTGCAGATTATTGCATTGTCATGTTTCCTTAATACGTGTGCAAAGTTTCAAAGAAATCGAATAGCTGGAAGTTGGTTAAAATTAGGCTCAAAGATTCCGTTACATAGCCAGATAGTTACAACCCAAGTTAATAAAAAAGCGTGTTAACGGCATTTATTAACTGTTATTGTTCATAAAAATTGAACACCAATGGTGCAACTAACCCTATATTTTTATTGTTCATAAAAATTGAACACCAATGGTGCAACTAACCAAATTGTGTAAAAACTAAAAAATTTCTTCTTCATTTAATAGCAAAGTTTGAAAATGTTGCCAACAGATGGCATCCTAGGTGTTGTTTTTATAATATAATGGAATTTTTTTTTCCTGGCGATCCAAAAAAAGATAACGGGATACTGTTTGCAGATTATTGCATTGTCATGTTTCCTTAATACGTGTGCAAAGTTTCAAAGAAATCGAATAGCTGGAAGTTGGTTAAAATTAGGCTCAAAGATTCCGTTACATAGCCAGCCAGATTGATAGATTGATAGATAGTTACAACCCAAGTTAATAAAAAAACGTGTTAACGGCATTTATTAACTGTTATTGTTCATAAAAATTGAACACCAATGGTGCAACTAACCCTATATTTTTATTGTTCATAAAAATTGAACACCAATGGTGCAACTAACCAAATTGTGTAAAAACTAAAAAATTTCTTCTTCATTTAATAGCAAAGTTTGAAATGTTGCCAACAGATGGCATCCTAGGTGTTGTTTTTATAATATAATGGAATTTTTTTCCTGGCGATCCAAAAAAAGATAACGGGATACTGTTTGCAGATTATTGCATTGTCATGTTTCCTTAATACGTGTGCAAAGTTTCAAAGAAATCGAATAGCTGGAAGTTGGTTAAAATTAGGCTCAAAGATTCCGTTACATAGCCAGCCAGATTGATAGATTGATAGATAGTTACAACCCAAGTTAATAAAAGCGTGTTAAAAATAGTTCAATTTTAAACTATTAGATAAGGCTAAAGGATATTTTATTTGCCAAAATTAAAATCATACTTCTAAAGATTAAATAATTATACATGTATTTAGAGGATTTATATAACATTTATCTTCTTTGAAAATGATAAATTACATCTTTTAATTTTATCTTATCAATAAAACAAACCTACTGTAATAAATCTAGTTAAATATATTAAATATTTTTTTACTGATAATTTTTAATCCTCTTTGCTAATTTTACGACAAAAGGTCGCTATTGTAAAAAAATATTTAATGGAAGTCAGGTTACCCTCCGTTGACAACCAGTAAAACACAAGTTATACACCAACTTTTTTTCATTCTTGAATATTTTCATCCAATAAATCATAAAAAAACATACGTTAGTAAGCATAGACATTAAACAAAATATCTTACTTGAAGAAATTAATAAAAGTCACTAAAAAGTTGAAAATAATAATAATAATAATAAAAAAGTCGGGTACTAACATTCAAAGTATAAAAACCTTTTGTTTATTTAGTTAGGGGGTGTCCATAAAAATACGTGAGGCATTTTAGGGGGGAGAAAAAATGTCATGATGGGAGGAGGGGGTCGGTAAAAATCTGACGTTATTTTTGTGTAGGTAGAAAAGGGAAAAAATTAAATTTTGGGACAGGCCTCCTTCCAGGAAATGATGTATTGTTGCTTTTAGATAAAGAACTTTTTTTTTGCTCTTAAAAATTTTTTGAGGACAAAATCAATTTCGGTTCGAGAAATTGAGACTTTTATATTGCCATTATAAATCTCACGTGAGATTAGATAAGGGGGGAAGGGGTTAAAGAAAATCTCACCAAGGGGGAGGGGGGTCCAAAATATGGAAATAGCACGTATTATTATGTTACTACCAACCTTCTTTTTTTATTATTTTTAACTTTTTAGTAAGTTTCATTAATTTCTTGAAGTTGCTTTTTATATTACTATTAAATCGATTAACATACACTAAAAACACTACTACTACCTCTTTTAGTTCGGTGAAAAGGGTAAATTTTACCCCAAGGTTGTCGATTCTTTAGCATCTTAGCATATACCTATCTAGAGGCTGCTTTGCCGCACGAACAACGTAAAACAGACAGAAAAATAGGTCAAGTACCTTTCCCTCTCACGATCCTGACTTGGGTTTTATAGGACCAGGTGCGGAAGGGCACTCTCTCAAATAAAAAATAATTTTTAAAATCGCAAACGCCGGCGTAATCACTTACATACGCACAAAAAAAAAACTTACAAGACAATTAAAAACCACCTACTTTTTGAAGTCGGTCAAAAATATTACAAAAAAATGGCAAAAGAATAGGCAAGGATAGAGGATCAATCGCCGTTTCGAAAAGTGGCACAATTTGAAGATAGGGTCTGCGGGATGGCAGAGCATGCGCATACGCACTCCCAATGTCAAAATCGGCGGTATATTCAAAATCATTGATTTATTGAGTAAATATACATAAAACATTAATAAAAAGTGTGAAATGTGGTTAATACTGAAATTTATTAATAATTTAATGACTAAATATTGGTAATTTAGTGCTAATGGTGTATTAAAATCTATTTGGTAGAAGTCGATTTTCTTCTTAGATTGGAATAGGTTAATGTGGAAAAATATATATAAATTTTAGGGAAATAAGAACTAAAAATGAAAATCTAAATAGAATTATTTCTTGAAAACTAAACTTTTATTGTGAAATTACATATTTAGCATAAAGAATGGTTGTAAAATGTAAAAGAAGTGTATAATTTTAAGAAATATAGGAAAATAGCACGCTTAAACTTACCAACCAAATAAATTATAGATTTATTTTGATCCTATTTAATTGAAAGGTATTATAGTGTATAAGTTAATATTACTTATACTGAGAAAAGCGTAGTAGGATTTCAGTTTCCATAGGCCACTGTGCTTGGTCCATTTTATTCGATATCTACATACTTGTTTTTTTAGGTATAAGGAAGCAGATAAGATTGTAGGTTTTAATTAACAATGAAAATTTAAGTTTCTACAATACTGGATACTTACTTATTTTGAAATAAAATACTTTTGTAAAGGAAGCTCAAAAATGCTCGGTATTGCAGAAAAAAAATCTTAATCCTAAAAATCTTTTTTCCACTAATTTTCGATATTGACAAAAATAAGTGTACTTTCCTCTAAAGAAAAATTCATAATTTTTAAGATATTTCATATACCTACCACCGAAAACAATTAATATGGGATGGTTGAATTTTTTCGTAAAATTAATAATAGTTTGCCTTATGGTACGAACTTAAGTAGACACACTCTAATTTTGGTTTGTACCTCAACTTGGTCAGTTATTTAGTGTTTAGGCCTTTTTATTTTTTTGCTTTAGTATAATTTTTATGACTATATTAATACTTTTTAAACTTGTCATTTTTCTGTCTTACAGTTCAAGGAAATTTTTTAAATATGGAGTGACGCACACAGAAATCCTCTATTGGTTCATTGTGTTTTTAACTCCAGCAAGATATTCATTAAATATATTTTACGTATTTATGTAAAATATTAATGTATATAATATTTTGTTAAGAACCTCTCATGCGCATGACGAGTAATCCTGCTGTGTTAAGTTAACCATCAAACCGGTTAAAGTTCGCAAAATATTTGGCTGATAGTATTGCTTCAAACACAAAAATGTTACGTAAAAAGTGCGTACTGAAACAAAAAATTATAAATAAATCCATACTTTTAACCAAGCACGTGCTTTTTAACAACTGTAAGCAAGAATAAAATAAAACTTTGACGAGCTCTTTCGGTCGCTGAACACAATGACAAGTCGCAGATGTGTGCCATTTTTTAATTGGTGGGGGTAAATCAACTGTTTCTCTCCCTTCTCCATTCTCTTTGGAATCGCCAATTGAATAAATTTGACAATTTTGACACTCTGGATAGTCAATTCGGGTTCACAATAGTCAATCTAGGTCAATTACTATCAAAATAGACCAAAAGTAATTATAAATATCTATCAATAACTAAATAGAACATCGCTTAATTTTTCACACTCATATAGTATGTTGTATATGTAACTTATTTGCCACTGGGGTCAACCCGAACTTGAAAACAATATTTTTATTATCGTTATATATGTTTATAGAATTGTTTTAAAACAAATCGCGGGTCACTGAGAAGATCGAGATCTCCCGACCCCTCTTTATCAATCAATTCTTTTTTTAGAAGCTTCTTATATATTTATTTTGTATACATAACAATGTGGAAATTTCCTTAATGTAATTCGTATTGATTATGATATGTACGATATGTAAAATTTATTTACGTATTTTGAAAAATTTTTGAATAAAAATTAATAGAAATCACGTGCGAAAAGTGAACTAACATAAAAAGTGGGGATCAATGATCAATCTCAGACTAATAACAACAAAGACACGTTTATTTACATAAAAATGATGTGACAACAATAAAAATTATTTATTTATGTAGTATGATTGTTTTCCCGCAAGACTATTGGTCAAGGAAGAATTTAGATTAAGCGCTCCTATCGGATACCTTTTGAAGCTTTTTAGGGCACTATGACATTTGCTTGTCATATGTTGCTTGCTGTTGTTACAGTTAGTATATTTTTTAAGGTACTACTTCTAATCCCTGGGCAGTAATGAAATGTATTTCATAATAAGAACACTTTTAATGGGGCGTCCATAACTTAATTGAGGCGTGTTGTCACATTTTTGGACCCCTCTTCCCCCTTGGTAAGATTTTCTTCACCCCTCCCCCTTAAAAAGTTTAGGTCGGGTGGGAATTTTTGGTGACTAATTTCTCTGTGAATAAGGTGCTTTGGAATGAAATAGACGCAAAAAGGAGGGAATGACCTTTTTTTTTTGGTCATCAAATTTTATTACGGGTGAAGTAAGGCGCCTGGCACTCAAAATAGGCGCTACGGAGGAAAGGACCTTTTTTTTGCTCGTCAAAAATTTTTTTGTGGAAAATAGGCGTTCCGGGAATTCTAGCCTAGGGCGCCTCAAACAGTTAATACGGCCCTGCCTGTCAATGTAAAAGGTTTCGGGTGTTGGACTGGGCGAACCCGAAACTTTTTTTGTCGGCCAAGTTTACCACAATGTTTTACATGAAATTTTACAGGGTTACAGTCATGAAACAATGAGGCTCAACACATGTTTCAAGTATCGGACTAGGGGTTTGTTGTGTCTGCAGTTTCAAGTCCAAATAATCAAGAAAATACTTTTTGTGGTTTTATATACAACTACTCGGAACAATGTTAACAATTCTTTGTTCAATTTAGGTTGTTGGACAATATTATTTTTCTAAAATTGAATGCTTTGTTCTCAAAAATGCTTGTTTTTAGCTGAGACAGAAACCAAAAATCGGGTAATTTCTGTAAATATTTTTTGCCATTTCGGATCGGATTATCGGACACACATTTCTTTTAGCTGACTGAGTGTGTTGAAACATTGTGTTTTTAAATCTGAATAGCGGATACTAGTTTTAACTTGGCAAGAAAGCATCATTGGTCAAAATACATGTCCTTAAATGCCACCAAGCTTGAATCGATTCGTTTATCCTTAGTTTTTTCTTAAAGATCTTGTGTATTTTTTAAATTTTAAACTGAAAGCCGTAAATAATAGTGAGCAAAACATCAAAAAGCAATGGTTTTAGGTTAGTACCAAGAATTAAAACTAAATTAAAAAATACTAAGTGGCAAGAAATCAGAGGCTCAGTCAGTAGGAACATCAAGAAGGCGACAAAAACCTGGTTATAGAAAAAATATCTAATTCATTGACTAGCATCACCTACTCAAAGACATGTAACTAACTTCCCCTGCGGAAGCCGGGAATGCGGGCGACGGACCAACGCTATCAGTCTTATAAGACCTTTCAAACGTAGAGAACGCGGAAAGTCTGCAAACTTAAAAGTCTCCATATAATTTTTTATCATTTTGTCCGGCGAAACCGGCTTAGTGTGAAACACTGGCGGCTCGTCAAAGGAGGGAAGGGAGGCTTGGCCTCCCCATAAATTTAACCACACATGCGGCAATACACAATTTTTCTTTGCATTTATGCAAATATTATGTATTTTGCTTTAAATAGGTGCGGTGCTCCAAAAAATTAACAGCCTATTCTGTGTTTATATAGTCGTTATGACTTTAGCCTACCCTGTTCTCCAATGCACGAGCCGCCACTGGTGTGAAACGAGGGTAAGAGTAAGACATTATCATTACAGGATACATTTTTCCTGGAGGAACCTGCCCACATCTCGTTAACTTTTTCTCTTTCTAGCGAAAGAAAAATTATTTTATATTTGCATAGACCCCTCCTCCCACAGTGAGATTAGGTGAGATTCAACCACTGATCTCGATGGACTGCCAATGTTATCACCAGCGCGAAACAAAAGTTACATTTTATGGGCGAAAAACGGGTTTGTACGCAAGCAAATCGAGGGTGAACGCGCCTGGCGCAAAACAGACTATCCGCATTATCAGAAAGAATTTGTCGATGGCGTCCTGGTTTTCTGTTCGGAGTACGGTAGCTAATGAGCGTCATGGTCAGACCGCGGACGGAGGGTACGGGGTGCCGGTGTTTGTATTTTGCCAACGGCTTTTAAGTGCGCATGCTCGTCCACCTGTCCATTTGCTTTACTGCGGGAGGTCGTAAAAATCCGAAATATGCTTCTTGCCACTGCGGATCTAAATGTAGGTTATCTATGGATTCAACTTGACTCCCCTCCTCCCTAAATTAACACGTAATTAATGGACGCCCCTAAAGCTGTACCTAGACCACTGTCTATAAAAGTGGCATGATAAAACTTACACAATGATGGCAAAAGTGCAGAGTTAATAGGTTGAATAGATGGAGAATATAATAAAAATTATACAGGGTCTCCTAACTGCGGTAAGAAAATTTAAGGGCGTATTGTTGAGTCCTTTTTAATGGAAAAAAGTCCATATAAACATAGGTCCGGAAATGATTTGTTTATAAGATGCAAAGTGTTAAACTTTATAAGAAGAAAATAGGGTTTTTAATAATATCTTAAATATGCCTCATTTGATTTTAATAACATTTGGCTGTGCTATGTGTAAAATAGAAAGTTAGTTTCAGCCCTAAATTAATTTTAATTAGTGAGACCAGTGGCGGCGTTGGACGCATCTCAGATATTGACACAAAAATGTACGCCACTGACTTTTGGCAAATATTTTCTTTAAATCGGATGAAACACATAAAAATACAACTTTTTTGTCTTTTAATATTTCTACGTTAGTTATTGCTTAGTTTTCCAAGACAAAAAAAAATCCGTCTAAACTGCATATTCCTGGATCATACAAAAAACATAGGGACATTATTTCTTTTAAAAATTAATTGTTATACCTTCCTATTAGCAATTATGTAACAACAACTAATATTTAATTAAATAACATTTTTTTTCACGACCGTTAAAAAAAATATAGTTTTTTTAATCGGTAACATAAAGTTAAAGTACTCCATTCTAGTACACTATATAACGTGTTAAAAAAGTAACTTTTTTTAACACTTCAAAGCTTTTTTCACACTTTGAATTAGTGTTTTGTTTCAGTGCCTACTACAATAAACTTAAATATCAATTTATGCAATGAAACAGTGAATGAGACATCAACTGAACCAAACGGTCAAGTTACCCTTGATTTCGTCATTATTTCCTTTAGTTTATATGTCACTAGTTTTAAAATTTGACAGTTTGCAAATAAGTTTAATAGAAATTATTGAAGCTAATAATGAATTTGGATGACTAAGAAATTAAATAGGACTTTATACCGTTTTAGTATTATTTGCTACAAAAGTAAGTAAATACAATTTTCCAAAATTAAATACTAAATGCATAGTTATGAAGAGGATATATGTCTCTTAAAAAATAGGGAGGCTATGATTTTTTTGTTGCAATATAATGACTGTGCTGCAAAAATTAAAATTATTAAGTTTAGATAAATAAAACATGTATAAAATGGTATTTTGGGAAATTTTTAAACGGTCGTGGAAAAATATAGTATGTAACACATGCATAAGTATCTTTTTTACTTATGGGATTGCCACACTCGCCTAAGGGCTCGTGCTGTCAAACTTCCCATTCGTAAAAAAAAGTATCACTTTCTGCACTTGTTACATAAATTACTATTATATCTAGTCTATACTCTATTTTTTTGCAAGAGATGGTAATAAAAATGTCTCGGGACGGTTAGAAGGTTGTAAATCATAGGCGCACCAGTCTCTGTGCAAAGAACAGGTAGAAATACACCGAATTGCGTTAAATAAGGATTATAAATTTTATATATATTTTAGTATCTTTCCGTATGTGCAACTGAGTGGTTATAAATTGTTAGAGTATTGTTCAAAGTATTACAGTATTGTAAAAATGGCTTCTCCGCAGAAACGCGCATGTCTCGGCCATTTAACTGAAAAGCAGATTGTTAAAAACGTATTCGATTATACAGGGTGCGGCAGAATGGACTCCCACATTTAGGTAGCAAATAAAAAGTCTACTATAAAATATGAAGCTAAACTTTTATTATTTTTAAAAAGAGCACACTTTAAGGTTTTTTTAACTATGTTTTCAAAATTATATCGTGTAAGTGATGGCCGTTAGCAGCGACACACATGCGAAGGCGTTCCTAGAAGTTCCGCATCACTTTTATCACCATGTCTTGAGGAATAGCAGCAGTTTCATCTCGGATCGCTGTATTTAAGTGTGGACGATTGTGTTCAAAAATGTGCGTTGATGACTGTGGTGGAAAAAGCGACAATTTACAGAATTTTTAAACAAGAAAAAGAGGGAGGTATAATTCCACCAAAAAAGCGATGGGCACAAGTGAAAGGTGAAGTAGCCAGAAATAATACTACATTTAAACTAGTAGATATAAAAACAACTATTTCAAATTGCCATATCTAATGCTTCCCAAGAAAACTGGAAAAAATGTGTCGAACATGTATTAGAAGTAGAAAATAAAATTTGGTCTTTGGATATAATAGTAGATACAACTGTTGAACCTCTAATTATTATACAAGTAGACTCATATATGACTCAAGTAGTGATAGTATGTCAGATATGGAAGAAAGTGAATAACTAGATGTAGATTATGTAGCATATTTAATTAGGTATAGATTATATTTTAAATAATTATTTTTTCACTATGCATTTTTAATGTGTATTATTTTCTTAATAAAATGGTTATCATTAACTATAATTACACCAACTGTACAATATTGATATACTATAAATTTTAAAATAATGTTTTTACACATATAAAAGAAACAAGATTTTCATTTTACCTAAACCGTTTAAAAAGGGTAAGTTCCCAAAAATAAACTCAAGCGCACCGCCACTGTCAAGGTTTTTATCACATTATTCCCACGTAAATACGGATAAACATCTGTTATTCCTTTGTATTTGACCCAAGAGGTTGACGAATATTAGAGCGGAGTCTGCCGGCCTAAAATTAGGATGCCTTATCGGTACATTACAGGTAGAATTGAAGTACAATATTTATACTCGGACTAACACAGAAAGCGAATTGCCATAAAATTAAATGATTTATTACTCTCGCTTGCAACGAAACAGGGTATAAATGCATAGTTATGAAGAGAATATATGTCTCTTAAAAAATAGGGAGGCTATGATTTTTTTGTTGCAATATAATGGCTGTGCTACAAAAATTAAAATTATTAAGTTTAGATAAATAGAACATGTATAAAATAGTATTTTGGGAAATTTTGAAACGGTCGTGGAAAAAATATAGTATGTAACACATGCATAAAGTATCTTTTTTTTACTTATGGGATTGCCGCAGTCGCCTAAGGGCTCGTGCTGTCAAACTTCCCATTCATAAAAAAAGGATCACTTTATACACTTGTTACATAAATTACTATTATATCTAGTCTAACAAATTTTACTAAAAAAGTGGGTAATTTTCTAGAAACCTGCGGCAACTCCGATTTTGACAAAATTTGGTATACGGGGTTTTAGGGCTTCGCTGATCACAAATCTGAAATAATTTTTGGCGAAAACGTTTCGTTCTTGAGATACTCATCATCAGACTTGAAATTTAAACTAATCCTATTTTTACTAAATTCCCTTCTTTTTGCATCAATTCTTGATTTAAAGCTACAGTGGCACACACTACTTGATTTTCACCTTTAAAAACCCTGTTTTTACGTATTTTACATTATTTTTGCATTAAACTGCATACCTATACTTTGAATCATTTCAATCCCAGTGTACCATGAAGCCGTATGTGTATGTATAGTTGCCGCATTATCAAAGAAAAGCCAAGCAAATTAAATGCAAAAATAATGTAAAAACGTAGAAAAACGGGGTTTTAAAAGGTGAAAATCAAATATTGTGTGACACTTTAGCTTTAAATCAAGAATTGTGTGCAAAAAGAAGGGGAATATAGTGAAAATAAGCTTATTTCAAATTTGAACTTTGATGATGAATATCTCGAGAACGAAACGTTTCCGCCAAAAAAATCTTTCAGATTCGTGATCAGCGCCCCGTATACAAAATTTCGTTAAAATCGGAGTTGCCGGAGGTTTCTAGAAAATTAGCAAAGAGTGTTTTAGAAATTTTTAGTTTTTTTGAAAAGTTTAAGAGCCTGTTTCTTGAGAACGAAAAATTTGGGGTCCCATGTTTAATGAACTTTTTTTTTTCAAAAAATGGCTTAGGAATAGGCCCTTAAATTTTCTTACTGCAATTAGGAAACACCCAGTAGGTATATTAATTGTAATTAGGTGGTAAACTAAGATCCTTCTATTTTAGTATCTACGTAATTAAACATTATTTTAGATGCAATCAAAAAATTAACTATAATTTGAATATGAGAATATAAAAAGGTAAAGTTTTTTATTTAATAAGTTGCAGAATATATTACCAGTATTCCAATATTTCCAATATAAATCTATATTAACAGAACAACAATTTAAAAACCAGTATCTATATTATACCAACTACACATGTTTACGTATATTATGTCTGTGTAATCTCGCATTTCTATTCTAGTACTTCTTGGAAATACACAATAATTTTTATATGTAAAATGTCAAATGATGTTTACAATTTAACATGCACAGGGTTTTTATTTATATTTTGCAAACCACTTACAAGGATAACTAAAAAAGATCGAAAAAAACTTCTTTATAAAAGTTTCTTAATTTTTATCTATTATCTTTTAAACCTAGCAAAAGAAATGGAACACCTTGTATAATAGCTTTGTTCGCGGGTCTAGTAATGAACTGATTCTGGACCAGAACCGAACTGGTTTAGAATTGTTTTAAAGCGCATGTCTAGTTATTTATTAGTTCGGAATTTTTATTTACCGCGAACGACTTTCTATACAGCTGAGGATGTATTCTAACCTAGCCTTTTGGTTAGGATTTTTATGGTTAAATTGGATACTACACAAAAAAATAAATTCAAACAAAAAGGTAAATTGTTATACTGTCGAAAGCCACTCGAGGTCTCTCGGCGGAAGACGAGGGATTCCCTGCCTCCTCTCGTTTTTAACATAAGTATGTGTATTTAACTAAAGATAAAATTCAAACAACAAGAAATGGTAAAATCTTCTAATATTGTCTATATTTTTTAATTAAATCTTTATTTATTTTATTGCATACATACATTCATAAGGAATACAATTAAAAATCCTTTGTTTATATACGCTTAGAATCACAAAAATATAAAAAAATATTCAACAGGTATATTAACCCGCATAAAAGTGGCAGAAACAAATAAACTGTAATACAACGGTTTATTTCTGTACCACAAAAACAGAAAACAGCTGACCATGTCGACAATGCGCATGAAATTCCGAACTGAACTTTTAGTTCCAACAAAATCCCAGGACTGCTAATCAGGTTACGAACCGGTAACGAACTGATTCCATTGTAACCCGCGAACACAGAATTGTTACTAAAAATTCAGGATTTTACTAACCGCGAACGCTGCTTTTTCACTGCGCATGCGAATAGTTCCAGAACCGGTTCAGAATCAAACCCGCGAACAAAGCTATTATATCACCATTAAAAAAAAAAGGTCTTTGAAAGCTTTAAAAAAATACCACATTTGATATATTTATCTATCGGCAAGTGTGAGGGCGTTATGGCGTTAAAAAACGTTATGCTAACATTAAGATCAGAAGAAGCAGCAGATCTTTATGTTTGCATAGTGCTCTCACACGCTCCACTCGTCGCTTGCCGCATCTTATCGTGGCCGACCAACTAAGAGTCTCAGAAAATGGCCACTTAAATCTAAAAAAAAGTAGACATAATTTCCACTATACCTACGGCACTAAGCTTAGTGTTTACAGGTTAGAACTGTAGATATAATTTCCTGGGGGATGGACTAGGTTTCAACCTCGTTTTACATGGCAAAATCAAAAATAAGAAAAAAAGGTCCTCACCTTCAAAAATATACTTACTGATTTTGTGTAAAAAACATATTAGGTATATTGCGCATAAACTACTACAAAAAACAATAAAAAGGTCTTCCAATTTACTAGCTCTACTTCACAACCTTATTTTTAATAGCCTTTAAAACATGTTTCAACCTGGTGGGTGGGGAGGTAATTAACCCCTTAGGCCCCCCTTATCAACGCCAGTAAATTTATCTTCTTTTCGTAAGATTTAATTGGCCAGATTTCCGAAACTATTAAAGGTAGACATGTACAGGGTGTCCCACTGGGAACTGCTGCGATTGATTTCTCGAAAAGTAAGCTTTGAAACATTTTGCAAATTTGGTAACAATCAACAAAGTGGGGGACATACAACTGAAATATTTTGACAGCTCTACCACTTCCGGTTATACCGGAAGTTAATGTCAACTTCCTTATTTTAAATAAAACACCCTATATATTATTTATTTTTAGATTCTGCTTAAAATTCTAAACATAATTTATGTATAATGTTCTATACCTAAGTCAACCGTTTTTGACTTAGTTTAAATTTTATGTCAAAAATGACGTTTGCAACCCATTACATAACCATCAATTTCCTCTGAACAAAGCCTTTAATATGAGTTGGGGTCGGGTTTCTCGTAGAAAAAAAACTACTTTAGCAGACTGTTTTGATATTTTCACAATTAATAAATACAGAGTGGTTAAAAATAATCGTTAAAATTATTACGACAAAAACCTAAAAAGTCATTTTTTAAATGGAAATCCCTTTCTTCTCTATCCTTATTAAGCATCAAAAATAAGGATAAGTTTATATAGGGACGTCTATTTCAAAATTTATAGTTTTTGAAATATTAACAATTTAATATTTATCTATTCTAACAATGCTTTTAAATACGGCTTAGTTTTGCTTCTAGTTGGCCTTGACAACAAAATGCGGCGTCACAGCCAACTACCCCGTACCTACCTGTACTTAAATGCATTGTTAGAATAGATAAATATTAAATCGTTAATATTTCAAAAACTATAAATTTTTGAAATAGACATCCTTATACAAACTTACCCTTATTTTTAATGCCTAATAGGATAAGGTAATAAAAGATAGGGGTTTCCATTTAAAAAAATGACTTTTAAGGTTTTTGTCGTGATGATTTTTAACGATTATTTTTGACCACTCTGTATTTATTAATTGTGAAAATATCAATACAGTCTACTAAAGAAGTTCTTTTACAAGAAACCCAACCCCAACTCATATTAAAGGCTTTTGTTTAGAAGAAATTGATGGTTATGTAATCGCTTGCGAACGTCATTTTTGACATAAAATTTAAAATAAGTCAAAAACGGTTGGACTTAGGTATAGAACATTTTACATAAGTCATGTTTAGAATTTTAAGCAGAATCTCAAAAATAATTAATATATAGGGTGTTCCATTTAAAATAAGGAAGTTGACATTAACTTTCGGTATAACCTGAAGTGGTAGAGCTGTCAAAATATTTTAGTTCTATGTCCCCCACTGACTTTATAATGTTACCAAAATTTCAAAGTTTTCTAAAGCGTAAGTACTTTTTAAGATATCGATCATACAGACACCCTGTATATGTGGTATTTTTTTAAAGCTTCATAAAGACATTTTTTAATGTTAATATAATATACAGGAAGATTCATTTTTCAAACTATCTGATGTTTAATTGTTTCTACTGTTAGGCTCAAAAGAAAATACATAGATAAAAATATAAAACGTTTAAACAAGAAATTGTATCTTTTTCGTTATAGTTGTAAGTAGGTGGCAGAATAAAAATGAAAGCCCTGTACAAGCTGCTTAAAGTTTGTTCAAGTAAAATATGGTTATACGGCACTACTAAATAAATTAAATTAGTAAAAATTAAGAAATTATACTTGACATTATTTATTTAAATTTGTAATAGTGTTTTAAAAATAATTTTTAACAGATAAAATTTTAATTTATACATTATTTTTAATTATGTTGTTTTTATTATGGTAATTTATTTAAAAAAATGTGGTAATTGTCTAGAAAGTGTAAGCAACTCCGATTTTGACGAAATTTGGCATATGGGGGTTATTTGGAGCGCTGATTACAAATCTAAAATAATTTTTTTCGGAAATGTCTTGTTCCCGAAATATCCATCGTCAAAGTGGAAAATCAAACTAATCATTTTTACTATATTTACCCTTCCTTTTGCACACAATTCTTGATTTAAAGCTAAAGTGGCACATTATATTTAATTTTCACCTTTTAAAACCCCATTTTCTATGTATTTTACACCTTCTATCAAATAAATTGCGAAGGTTGAACGATTGAAAGTGAAGCTATGCAATTTAATTTAAAAAAAGTGTTAAAATACATAGAAAATGGGATTTTAAAAGTGAAAGTCAAATATTGTGTGCCAAAAAAGGAAAGAAATTTAAGTGAAAATGAATTTAGTTTGATTTTAAATTTTTGATGATGGATATCTTGGGAACAAAACGAAAATAATAGGTGAAAAAGTATACTTTCCATCAGCCTGTTATTATGTAAATAAAGGCTAAAGTGAGATAAGTTGATAAGCCAGAACATTGCTAAAAGTAAGTTTTTAATGGATAAAACTCGTTCATCCTCACTTTATTATATTAAGAATTGACTATTTAAGTAATAATATTCTTGCAAAATTTCCCCAAAAACAATGATAATTCTATGGATACCTAATCTTTACCAGAACCCTTGAATTATTTGGATTTGAAGTTGCCAAGACATAAATTCTAGATTACCTTTTGAATAAAATACCATTGTTGAATAAGTAATTTAATATAATTATATAGCACCTTGACTTGTAATAATGATTGTTTGTGCGTGAATTGTCATCATTGACAGCTTTTGCATGCAACGACGATACCCAAACCACCATCTTCCACTGTTACTACGTTTTTATTAAAATAAATCACATTTTCTCTTAAACTTTAAACCCAAATAATTTCAGACCCTTTAGAAAAAAGTGACTAGAATAATTTTTGCATGAATTAGTCATAAAATTTATATTCGAAGTATCTCAGATACCTCGGCGGCCACCCTGTATAGCTGAGAGCAATACAAAATACCACTCTTTTTCATTCTAAATTGCATTTATTTTTACACCCCCAAAGAGTCCCATTACTTCCCACTTTTTTAATTATCCATCACTCCTGGAAAGTAACAATTCGAATGAATGTTTAAAATTTTATATCCCAGATGAATCTGAAGAATTTCTTAATGTCCATTCTAATTAAATTTAAAAATATTGAAATTTTGAATTTGTTGCATAACAGGGGCCACGAGGAATTTTAAAAATAAAATTTATACAATCAGATTTTTTTCTAGCACTGATCACGAATACAAAGGCCCTTTTTCCAGAAACCTCTAGATTTTCACTTATGTGGGCCCACTGAGTTCTCACCTTAAACGGTACAAACAGTGACTACAGCTCTACAGCTTACACCCCAGGTATACCATATTTTATTCAAATATGCCATATTATCCAGTAAAGAAAAACTACTATTTAAATGCAACATTTATTTGTTGAATTAAATGTTAGATAGTATCTATTTCAGTTTTTATTGTTAGCAGTTTAAATTTGATACTTCTCTTCACAATGTACCTTGCAACTGCACTATGATACAAGAGGCTACCAAGAGGTGTATATTTTTACATAACGAAGAGTACAATATGGGTTTCAAAAATTTTAAGTATTTTTAGCACAAATATTTCTTTAGACCTCTTAAATTCACGAAAAAAAAAACACATAAACTTAATATATATTACCTACATTATTTGTTAATGTCAAAAATAGGTTTCTTCCTCGTAAAATTACCACTCTTTTGGCATAACAATGTCCATGACCCACTTATCTAATATGAAAATTCGTTTTGTTGCTAGCCAAAAAAAAAATGTCTTTGATGTACCCTTTATATTTAAAACTTATTATTGTACATTTTGGGCTACCGCAAAACTACCAAAGCGGTTTTACGTGATTTTTATCTCTGTGTTGGCGACAGAAAACGTTTTAAACCGGAGTCGCCCAGCCAAATGGAAAACGAACAGCTGTTTTTTTAATTTAATGCCGGCAATGCGGGTAAAATTGAAACAGCCAAAAGAACTGTATCCTTCATGGATAATGTAGCAAGGTTGAACACTGTTCTATTGCAAAACTGTTTGCTTTCGTCAAGCAGGCTTTGGGCAACAGTGAAATTTTTCAGCTTTTATTTCGAAATAATCCCGAGTGCGCCATGGACGATACGCAGTTGAGAAAGGACTAAGATAAGGCGTGTTAAAACAACAAATCCACAGGAATTTTCTAGTTACTTACAATCTTTAGACTTCCACAATTGTATATCTTCACTAAACACCCAAGTTTTCCTTACACTTTTGCCGAAAAACATACATAAAAGCTAAACTTTTGCCACTATGTACAAGACACTTAAAAACTACATTGCACTTTTAGGCCTATTTACAAAGCACAATCGGCAAGAAATTAAGATGCGTCTGTAAAGAATAAAAATAACAACAGTACTTTAACAGTAGAAACTAAAAAATTTAGAAAATTAAAGGAAAAACATTATTTCAGAACATCGTTAATTATACTCGCTCACTGTGAACAGCCATCTTGGAAAAATTTCCAACAATGCAATGCGCCAATGCGTAGTTGCCAACAGTAGAAACCAAACAAAAGAGCGTCTAATTTCCCTAAAATTGTACTTGGTCATTTAATTTTAATTATTAAAATCTTTAAATATTATTTTTAATTGATATTTTTACCTTCTTAGTAAGAAAAAATATTTTGCTTGCATAGGTCTCTTTTAGTCAATATTATTTATTTGTTTTTCATTGCCTAAAAATTTCACTATAGAACTAGATTGATTCATTTTAAATAAATAACTAGTCTTCCGTCTATTTCTCTCCTATGTTAGTTAGACAAAAGATAAAGATAGATATAATGAAAACACCATTTTAGTACAGTGGCTAATATGCTAAATTTATTAAGACAAAAGTGGTTTTTAAAAACTGGTTCAAAGAATTCATTGTTTAGGTTGGCATTAAATGTTGAAATATTTATTGTCATTATTAAGAGCAATTTTTTAACATTTGCATATAATAATACTTGATAGCAATTTGTAAAAAAATGATCTTCAAATTGTAAGCTTTAAGCTTATATCGAAAACTATACAAGAAAGGGTAAATTAGCCAACTCTCCTAACCGTCCTTCAGACATGCCCAGGTGGAAGGGTCAAGACCTGCGCACAGATATACAACGTGTCCAAGATAATGAGGGCCAATATGGGCATCTTGGAAATGGTGGGAGATACGAAGTCGGTTAAATGGGAACAAAGTTGAGGTTTTATGTGCATAATAATATGCTGTTTAAAAAGTTTTAAAATTCCGAGTATTTCCGGATATATCCGGAAAATTGGAAATTGGTTTTATTTTTTTCCTGGTCTTATTAATAATCGGATTTTAAAATAAATTACACTTTTGCATTGCCACATTTTCTGCTCTATCCAATGGTACAGATTTATTTAAAATACGACGTTTAGTTTTCGTAGGTCCATCATCAAATTCATTTTTTAAATACGGTCTTGATATTCTAATATTAAAATTTAAAAGCCGATTTAAATACAAATTTAGTGATGTATCACACATTAAGGTTTAATCTTAATACGGACCTGTATTTTTAGAAATTTGAAAAAAAAATTAACTCTGCATTTTAAACTATTAAATTACGTTAATAAACCAAGCAGAACTTAACAAAACTCCCCTAGCATCACTAACTTACATTTTAAAATACGGTCCTGATATTTTAACATTGAAATTTAAAAACCAATTTTATTTCGAATTCACTTTATTTACCCTTAATACGAACCTGTATTTTTCAGAATTCGGTAAAAATGGTAAACACTACATTTTAAACTAATACGTTAGTTTAGTAAAAAACCTAATAAATAAAAAATGCACAATAGCTTTGTTCGCGGGTCTAGTAATGAACCCATTCTGAACCAGAACCGAACTGGTTAGAGTTCTTTTAAAGCGCATGTCTAGTTAATTATTAATTCGGAATTTTTATTTACCGCGAACAATTTTCTATACAGCTGAGGATGTATTCTAACCTAGCCTTTTGGTTATAATTTTTCATGGTTAAATTGGATACTACACACAAAAAAAAAAAAATTCAAGCAAAAAGGTAAATTGTTCTACTGTCGAAAGCCACTCGAGGTCTCTCGGCGGAAGACGAGGGATTCTCTGCCTCCTCTCGTTTTTAACCTAAGTATGTGTATTTAACTAAAGATAAAATTCAAACAACAAAAAATGGTAAAATCTTGTAATGTTGTCTATATTTTTTAATTAAATTTTTGTTTATTTTATTGCATACATACATTCATACGGAATACAATTAAAAATCCTTTGTTTATATACGCTCAGAATCACAAAAATATAAAAAATATATTCAACAGGTATATTAACCCGCATAAAACGTGGCAGAAATAAATAAACTGTAATACAACGGTTTATTTCTGTGCCACAAAACAGAAAACAGCTGACCATGTCGACAATGCGCATGAAATTCCGAACCGAACTTTTAGTTCCAACAAAAATCCCAGGACTGCTAATCAGGTTACGAACCGGTAACGAACTGATTCCATTGTAACCCGCGAACACAGAACTGTTACTAAAAATTCAGGATTTTACCAACCGCGAACGCTGCTTTTTCACTGCGCATGCGAATAGTCCCAGAACCGGTTTAGAATCAGACCCGCGAACAAAGCTATTAAATTAAAAAAATGGTTTACTTATATAAAAACATCTAACAACAAGCTAAACATCTTTTATATGCTTAGTTGTAAGTGATCTAAAATATCAAAAGAGCCTTGGATACGCATTAATTAAGTTGGTGGTAGATATGTTTTACTTAACATTGACGATATGATCGTAAACGTTTCGCTTTCGAGATATTCGTTATCAAAGTTAAAGTTTGAACTAGGTAATTCTATTCTATTTTCACTATCACTACATGTTCCCTTCATTTTGCACACAATTCTTGATTTGAAGCTAAAGTGAAATACATTTTTTTATCTTTCTGATATGCCACGAAGGCCTATGCCTAAATACCAAAGTATCGTGGGTGTCGGGTTATTAGATGTTTAACTCATCATTTCTCCTGTTCCGTCAACGTTGTCTAAGCACTATAAAACATGCAGTTTCGCATTACACAGCATCTATTAGACAACACAGTAGTGCCACCACGTTCGTTATTTTTAAATAACTACTACCTAAATATATCTCCCCGCCGGGAATCGAACCGGCGACTTCTGGCTTCGAAAATCAATCAATTCAATTTCAATTTTAAAATCTCTTTATTATTACAATTTAAATATACAAGTCACATTATTTACATTTGTTAAAGAAGTCCTCAGAATATGGCCAGCTTCTTTGAAGTCGAGACCAGATTGTCGGGACAACCCTCCACCTGGGAGCTGGTGTTAGCCCTTATAGAAATAAAAACAAAATCATAGCTCTGTTCACTGCGCCACGGGGGAGACAACAAACAATAAATATTTGATTTTCACCTTTTAAAACACCGTTTTTCTACGTATTTTACATTGTATAGCTTCACTTTCAATCGTTTCCAGTCTCAGCAAGCATGCCGTCACCCTGTATACATATTTTAAAAGTGAGCTTTCGAAATTTTACAAAAAAAGTGTGTAAAATAGATAGAAAACCAGGGTTTTAAAGGGTGAAAAATCATATATTGTATGCCACTTTAGCCTTAAATCAAAAATTGTGTGCAAAAAGAAGGTGTAAATATAGTGAAAATAGAATTAATTTCAATTTCAACTTTTATGATGAATATCTCGAGAACAAAACGTTTCCGCCAAAAATTTTTTCAGATTCGTGATCAGCGCTCCAAAAAAACCCGTATACCAAAATTCGTCAAAATCGAAGATGTAGCAGGTTTCTATAAAATTACCAAAAAAGTTATTGTGTCTATATACAAGTAAACAACGGCTGGTGCTAAATGCTAATCTTCTCTCTCTATTTTTTTCTTGGTTTAGGTCCCTTCAGGTCCAATCCACCACTCTCCCCTTCTGGACCATACTTTCCAGGGCTTCGTCGGCGGAAAATCTGGATATCGAGCTCGTAGCTCCCAGAAATTTCAAAAAGAAAACAAAAATAATTCTACAATCGATGCAATGCATAAATTGTCGGATGTCAAACCAAGACCTGCTACTGGTGTTACGATACAACCTTCACTTTCACTACTGACAGTTTCCATGGCACGCCCATCTATTTCCCGCCATTTGAGAAATACCTTGTGTTCACCACCAAACAGGATACCATCAGCTTATATGAATCTTCGCTCACAGCGCTTAGATCCAGAAGAAAGATGCCGTCAATTTAGCGTGAATCTTTCCTTGATCCCCGAAGGTAAAAACGTCCGTACGGCACCTCTAACCGCCACTCCGGGAAGAACTTTGTAGTCCTCTACGCACGTCCGCACTGTCCGAAGGTCAAACAAAAAATCAAGTGCTAATCTTATCACCAAAACTAATCACATAAAAAATGTGGCACCTGCGCCGCCGGGTCAGTGGATATCAAGTATAATATAGGTACATATACAACGTGTCAAGATAATGAGGGCCAGTATGGGTATCTTGGAAAGGGTAAGAGATACCAAGTCGGTTAAATGGAAACAAAGTTAAGGTTTTATGTGCCTAATAATATGCTGTTTATAAAGTTTTAAAATTCCGAGTATTTTCGAGATATTCGGAGAAAACCGAAAAATTAGAAATTTGTTTTATTTTTTCCCGGTCTTATTTATAATCGGATTTAAAAATAAATTCCATTTTGCATTGCCACTTTTTCTGCTCCATCTAATGGTGGAATTTTATTTAAGCTGCGACGTTTCGTTTTCGTAGGACCATTATCAACTTTATTTTTTTAAATACGGTTCTAATATTCTAGTTTCAAAATTTAAAAGCCGAGTTTAATACAAATTTAATGATGTATCACACATTACGATTTAATCTTAATGCGGAAATTTATAGTAAATATTTTTACTTAACATTGACGATATGATGGTAAGATCCTTAATCTGCGCAAATGCAAAACAACTTAGAAAGCTTTTGCGTGATTATGTGCAAATTAATCATTATATCATCATTCATACCGTCAAAGTTAAGTAAAAAAATATTTACTATAAATTTAATTATTTATTTCTAATTGGGGCTTTTTTAAATGTAAGATAAATTACAACTAAAAATTATCCAAGATGTTTGGCTTGATGTTAGATTTACCTGACTAGAAAAAAGCTAAAACAACTTCCGTATTAAAATTGTTATCGTGTAAGTAATAATAATTTATTATTTGGGCATTTTAAAGTTATTAGTTTTTTACTAAACTGAGGTATTAGTTTAAAATGTTGTGCGAATTATGAGAAATACAGGCTCGTATTACGGTTAAAATATAATGTGAATTTGAAATAAAATTGGCTTTAAAATTTCGATATTAAAACATCAGGACCGTATTTAAAAAATGTAAGTAAGTAATGCTATGGTGGTTTTGTTAAATTCTGGTTGGTTTATTAAAGTAGTTTATCAATTAAAAATGCAGAATTAATTTATTTTGTTCAAATTTTTAAAAATACAGGTCCGCATTAAGATTAAATCGTAATGCGTGATACATCATTAAATTTGTATTAAACTCGGCTTTTAAATTTTAAAACTATAATATCAGAACCGTATTTAAAAAAATAGGTTAATAAGTTGATGATGGTCCTACGAAAACGAAACGTCGCAGTTTAAATGAAATTCCACCATTAGATAGAGCAAAAAAAGCGGCAATGCAAAAGTGTAATTTATTTTTAAATCCGATTACAAATAAGACCGGGAAAAAATAAAATAAATTTCCAATTTTTGGTTTCTCCGAATATCTCGAAAATACTCGAATTTTAAAACTTTATAAACAGCCAAAGTCGGTCTATATAAGATCACGACATTCGGCCATATTGCTTTGACGTTTTATGACGTCACATCTCCCATTTTTCGGCCATGTTGTTCAGTGCCGGAGATATACAGTTTATTGTATTAGTAGAACAATCGTTTACACAACAGTTTTTAATTGTTATTAAGTTGTAAATTCTTTTATTTTAAATAAAAAACATTTGGAATTACATCTTTCAACAAATATCACTTCCAAAACAATGCAAAATGAAATGCGCAAATTCTAGACGCCACTGGATTGATCTTTAGCTTTGATTTTTACCCAGTCTTGCCAACTTTTTTCCGAGAAGTGCCCTTCCTTGCGTCCCCGACCTCGAACCGCCTAAAAGTTGAGGATATGTCGCAACCTTATAAATATAAACTAACCTTGATAAACAGCATAGGGATATTTTTCTTATTCTTCTGTCTTACAGCTGCTAACAAGCTTGTCTAACAGCTGACGTCATTATAATGTGAATTGAAAAAATAAAAGCGCTTACCGCCAATGACAAATGACATTGAAAAAATAATAGTGTAAACTAAAAACTCCAGTTTTAAAAGAGAAAATTAATTCTTTACATGGTTTTCAACACATACTATTATTATTGTTATTAATATACATTTAGTCATTTTGTTTGACTTTTAACCTCAAATTCGGTTATATTTCCCCCTCTTTGTTTTTCAACCTGTTAGACAGTGGTAAGACATCTCCCGAGGCCGCTAACAACCGCTGTGAGCTGCTGTAAGACTGACGTCATTGATTTGTCAAAAAATGAAAGTGCTTACAGCTGCTGTAAGCAGCTAACAAAGAAAATATCCCTCATATTATTAGGCACATAAAACCTTAACTTTCCAAGATACCCATACTGGCCCTCAATCTTGGACACGTTGTATATGTACCTATATTATACTTGATATCCACTGACCCGGCGCAGGTGCCACATTTTTTATGTGATTAGTTTTGGTGATAAGATTGGCACTTGACTCTTTGTTTGACCTCCGGACAGTGCGGACGTGCGTAGAGGACTACAAAGTTCTTCCCGGAGTGGCGGTTAGAGGTGCCGTACGGACGTTTTTACCTTCGGGGATCAAGGAGAGATTCACGCTAAATTGACGGCATCTTTTTCTGGATCTAAGCGCTGTGAGCGAAGATTCCTATAAGCTGATGGTATCCTGTTTGGTGGTGAACACGAGGTATTTTTCAAATGGCGGGAAACAGATGGGCGTGCCATGGGAACTGTCAGTAGTGAAAGTAAAGGTTATACGTAACACCAGTAGCAGGTCTTGGTTTGACAGCCGACAATTTATGCATTGCATCGATTGTAGAATTATTTTTGTTTTCTTTTTGGAATTTCTGGGAGCTACGAGCTCGATTATCCAGATTTTCCGCCGACGAAGCCCTGGAAAGTATGGTCCAGAAGGGGGAGAGTGGTGGATTGGACCTGAAGGGACCAAAACCAAGAAAAAAATAGAGAGAGAAGATTAGCACTTTAGCACCAAGCCGTTGTCCACTTGTATATAGACACAATAACTTTTTTGGTAATTTTATAGAAACCTGCTACATCCCCGATTTTGACGAATTTTGGTATACGGGTTTTTTTTGGGCGCTGCGATCACGAATCTGAAAGAATTTTTGGCGGAAACGTTTTGTTCTCGAGATATACATTATAAAAGTAGAAATTTAAACTACTTCTATTTTCATTTTATTACACCTTCTTTTTGCACACAATTTTTTATTTAAAGATAAAGTGGCATACAATATTTTATTTTCACACTTTAAAACCCCGGTTTTCTATCTATTTTACACCCTTTTTAGTAAAATTTTGAAAGCTCACTTTAAAAGTATGTATAGAGGGTGACGTCATGCTTGCTGAGACTGGAAACGATTGAAAGTGAAGCTATACAATGTAAAATACGTAGAAAAACCGTGTTTTAAAAGGTGAAAATCAAATATTTGTTGTTTGTTGTCTCCCCGTGGCGCAGTGAACAGAGCTATGATTTTGTTTTTATTTCTCCAAGGGCTAACACCAGCCACCAGGTGGAGGTTGTCCTGACAACCTGGTCTCGACTTCAAAGAAGCTGGCCACCCATATTCTGAGGACTTCTTCAACAAAAATAAATAATGTGACTTGTATATTTAAAATTGTAATAAAAAGAGATTTTAAAATTGAAATTGAATTGATTAATTTTCGAAGCCAGAAGTCGCCGGTTCGATTCCCGGCGGGGAGATATATTTAGGTAGTAGTTATTTAAAAATAACGACCGTGGTGGCACTACCGCGTTGTCTAAAAGATGCTGTGTAATGCAGAACTGCATGTTTTAGTGCTTGGACAACGTTGACGGAACAGGGAAATGATGAGTTAAACATCTAATAACCCAAGACCCACGATACTCTGGTATTTAGGCATAGGCCTTTGTTGCATGTCAGAAAGATTTTTAAAAAATTGTATTTTACTTTAGCTTCAAATCAAGAATTGTGTGCAAAATGAAGGGGGAATGTAGTGAAAATAGAATTACCTAGTTCAAACTTCAACTTTGATAATGAATATCTCGAAAACGAAACGTTTACGCCAAAAAATACACTAGTTTTGCATTGTAGAGTCAGGGGCGGTCATATGGACTTTCTGAGGGGCCCCTAGGAAAAACTAAATTTTCAAATTTTTTGAAGAGCAAAAAAAAGTAGTCCCCTCACCTATTTTTATTGTTGTTCCTTTGATTCTTTAATTTATTTTTTTATTTTTTTATTTTTTATTTTCCTTACTTCTCACTTTTCAATTCCATGATCACCCTCACCCCTCGGACCAGCCCTGAGGGGAGGCCATATCATCATTAAATGCCCAAAATGCCCATATTTGCCATTACATATGTATGAAATACAAAGGATGTGGCATTAAAGGGGAGCCATGGCCCCCTGCTATGACCGCCTCTTTGACCACATAAATTCATCTTGATCACAGTATCAAGAATTTCAAAAAAATAAAGGCTTAGTTTGCAATATTTCTCTGGGCAATTTCTCAAGCAAAGGCATGCTGGGCAAGTTTCTCCTTCTTCTTCATAATCAAAAGTCTGGTCTAAGAGCTGGCACCAATTTTGGGTAGGTATTTAAGGCAGGCTGGGAACTTGTCACATACTTGTGCTACCCTGTATATTATTACTAATATTACCATTAAAAGGATATTTAAAAGAGCTTTAAGAAATTATCACATCAAAGTCAGAGGTAATTTTTGTAGTAAGTACAGATATTGGGTATTTGTCTTGAAAGTTGCGGCCACTCCGATTTTGACGAAATTTGGTATGCAAAGGTTTTTGGGGCGGTGATTACGAATCTACAAGAATTTGTTTCGGGAACGTTTGGTAGATACCCGAGATATCCATCGTCAAAGTTGAAAATCATACTAACTTTATTTTCACTTTATTTCCCCTTTTTGCAGACAATTCTTGATTATAAAATAAAGTAGCACACAATATTTAATTTTCATCTTTTAAAACCCCATTTTTCTACGTATTTTACACTTTTAATACATTAAATTGCATAGCTTTTAATCGCCCCAGATTATGGTGGATGCGGTGGGGCAGTATATACTATATACATTTAGCAATTTATTTGATAAAAGGTGTAAAATACATAGAAAAACAGGGTTTTAAAATGTAAAAATCAAATATTGTGGGCCACTTATTTAGCTTTAAATCAAGAATTGTGTGCAGAAAGGGGGGAATTTAGTGAAAATAAGGTTAGTGTGAATTTCAAATTTGATGATGGATATCTTAAGAACAAAACGTTTTCGAAAAAAATCTTTTAGATTCCTGATCAGCCCCAAAAAGTCCCTGTGTACCACATTTCGTCAAAACTGATGTGTCATTCTATTTAGCATGTTTATATGCAGGCAATTATCTGTATAATCTTTACCTGTAAGACTCAGTAGCGTTGATCGTCGAAAATAAATCTGCACCCGTTTATTGTATCTTATTTTCGTATGTCACATTTCATACCTTCACCTTGCTGCGTACCCCCACAGGCGCGAGGCCGTAGGCGACCGCCTTTACCGCCTACCGCTTCATCGCTGTTTTCTGATAAAATAAAAAAGCATATTCTCGGTTTAAAGGCAAAACTTTTTAAAAAACATTTTATGGTTTAGGACTAAAAAATAAAAAGAAAAACCGCCCTTTTTATGTTTAGTGTGTCACTGACTATAAAGCTTAATAGAAGTCACATATGAAGACCACACGGGAAAAACGATGATGAGTTAATTTTTTAATAAAACGATATTTTTGCAGTATATATATTATACCCCGTGGGTTGATGCATATTTTAGTACTGAAAGAAACGGAAATATTAATAAGGATCATGTCTAAAAAAGCCTTTAAAAATATCGCAAACTATGCAATATCAAATGGTTAAAAGCGCTCTCTAGAGCATATCTTATGTTGGGAGATTCATCGTTTTTCCCGTGTGGTCTCCATATGTAAATTATAAATGCAATTTTTACTGCAAGTTTAGACATGTTAAGCTAGTTTTTAAAAGAAATTATTATTTTTAAATCGTTTAGCTTCGTTAACAAGTTATAGCTCTAAATTCTTCATTGCTTATTACAAATTTTACTTTTTATTCTATAGTTGTCGATCAAATTGAAATTTTAAAAGTTAGTTAAGCAAATTCAAGCATAACTTTATAGTTTCCTCATTAAATTTGTAAATTAAGGGTGTTTACAGCGCCAGATTAAATAAAACAACATTTTAATAAATCTTTATATTGACAAAAAATGTATATAATCAACGTGTCAAAATAATGATAACATAAATGTACAACATAATATGTCATGCATATTGTGTATTTGAAACCACATTTCTAGATGTATTTTATTCTTCTAAAAACATCATTCAAGTGAAAATGTATCATTATATATATAAACATAATCTGATTTCTTCTAAGCTAATATCAGTATAAAACAAATTTATTTTAAAATTAACAATTATACACCTAAAACGAACTTAAAGTATGAATGCATTGGGGTATCACAAAATAAATTTAAACCTACTAACACAGTTCAGGAGTATGAAAACCTAACAATGCATCATAGATTTCTTTTAAATTTTGAAATTTCCATATTTCAGAATTTTGTTAATTATTTGATAAACTACACTCTGTTAACTATAAATTGAGAAGGCCTAAACAAAAAATGTATTTCATTGGTTTAAAACTACAGTAACCGGAGTTACTTACGAGGTATTCATTATTAATTTATAGTGGCCAAAGTATAAGTCAATTGTAAAATAAAAGAAAAACTTGTGAGGCATTACTAGGTCATCATGTGTATTTAGAAAATACAAGTACTAACACATACGTACATATTTCTCAATTATTACAAAATATATTACATCCTAAGTGTCTATTACCCTAAAAACTACACATTTGCACATATACTTGCATTGATATAATGACTAAATTCATAAATTGTTATATTAGATATTAAGTATCTATATTGTCAAATAGTTTTGGCCCCTTCTAGTTTAACAAAAATATAGTTTTCTTTAGAAAAATACAACGCAATCTTTTAGCAACCCAAAAAAACTGGGAAAAGGAAACGAAGGAGCCAGTACAGTTCTGGTTTTACATAGTAAAAAATATATAGCGTCCCAACATGGGACTAAAAGTAAAGGTAAGTAAAGGATCACAAATTCTATGTTTCTAAAAAACTTAAAATACTTTAAAAAATAAAATATAATAAGGAAATAGCTAAGGTTCAAAAATGGACTTCTAAATAATAATAAAACAATAAGAAATGGTTGCCACCATTTGGTTTAAATTTATGTTGGTAACACTAGTTTTTCAACATTTACGTACTTACATATATAAAGAGTTATAAACAAATTTAAAGTTGTTTTTTTTCTTAAATGAAAACACAAATGTATGTTAATCTTCTTTTAACATTGGGAGTTAAAAAAGGACATCATAACTCTATTTTTTAACAAATTATGACAGATGCCTCTGACACCTTAGCTAATATTTGACGTAATATCATTGTATTACCAACATAAATTGCAACCCAATGGCGGAGTCTATTTAGTACATTCTTTAACAGGTCAATAAACATTTTAGAAGTCCATTTTATTTTGATACATTGGTCAAGGGAATACAAAAACTTAGTTAAACTGAAATTTACCTCGAAATTGTGAGTTGTGATTAACTTTTCCTTTATTTTAAAGATTGTCTTTAAAAACAAATGTGTTTATCTAAGTTTTCAGTGTACTATGGTGATCACTAATACTTCTAATAGGTATATAGTACTCTTCGAGATCAAAATCTGATTACCAAACATAAGTATAATTACGATTTTAAAAAAGTAATAGAAGTTTTAGAAAGTTATAAATGTTAATAGTAACGTTAAACAATCTATTTTATAAATTTAAGTCAAACAACGAAACAAATTTGAAAATTATATGTCATAGCACTAGTCCGGTCATAGTTTGTCGTCCAGAATTTTTGTCTTTCCAAAACTACAACCACTTCTTTAAAATATTGTTTTCCAAATCACATATAGCCGAACCTGAACTGGCAAAAATTTCCCGCTCTTTGGTATTCACTCAAATAAACTACCAAGTAGGCATAAAGAGTTTTTGGGCCTGAGTAATTTCACACCTACATAATGGACATCTGTCAATACGGGATGCGCATGTGGAACAAGCGACGACATGAGCACACGGCATAAACACCGAGTCCAATCGGTTGTCCATGCAAATTTTGCAAGTCATTGCTTCGAGAAACCTGGTCAGTTTTTCTTCGGAGTCCTGTAACAATAGAAAAATGTATTTAATAAAATGTTTTTACTTTTTTATTTACTATCATTAGGTTCTTCAATAATTTTTGCCGATTGATAAAAAAACAAATTGAAATTTAATATTCAACTAGGACTAGAGGGTGTGCGTCGAATTTCGAGGGGTAGAAATTAAACAATTCTAATAGCAAATAGCAAAACTTATATAACAACCATTTAATTTGTTTATATAAGCATTTTATCTTTCAGCACAACAGAAAAAAATTAAACAATAACCACTTACTTTGCAGTGATCTCCATCACACCCTGATCCACTCGGCTTCTCAGCTTCCAGAGCTAACCTCGCTTGACTTTCCTGATAGATGGCGCGCCTTGCGTTGTCGTAGACTTCTCTGCACGTTCGCCTTATGTCAAAAACATATTTTTTCCTAACGTTGAGTCTTCGTTAAAGATGGACACTATTGTTCCTTTTAAGTCTCTTATGAATTGGGCTGTGACCGCGCTACGAACTGTCTCACAGCTGAAAAGAAACAAGAGAGAAGATTTAGTAACAATGTAAGCCGACAGAGATAGAAAATATTTAATAGTTCTTTTATTTATTGGTTTTATAGTCATTTTTCTTTTGTGGGCTTTATTACTGCGTTCAACACTTATTATACAGTGCTCGTCTAAATTCAGGACCCCTTCCTAACTTTTAAATTGTTTGGTACCTTTTCATAAAAATTTTAGGACTTTAGTAAAGCATTACCTGAATACCTGACTTGTATGGCCATATTTCCGAATCTAATAAAGTTAGATACACTTAATGTGGTATTTTCTTGAAAAACGTTTAAATATTTACGTAATGGTGATACTACTAAAATGTGCATAAATAATGCACATGCATAATATGTGTTTATGTAATGGGTGTCCCATATAAAATTAAATACTATAATTTTGGAAAAACCATAAGAGATACAATAAAAATACATTTCACTGAACAACTTCTGCATTTAACTTTTTCTTGTATCTCTTATGGTTTTTCCAAAATTATAGTATTTAATTTTATATGGGACACCCTGTACATAAACACACATTATGCATGTGCATTATTTATGCACATTTTATTTCCCTGTACGGTAAAAATGCATTTTATTGTCATTAGGAAAAAATAATGTAATGCCATCATCTAAAAGGCATATTTTTGCCAAAACCTTTTTAATTATGGATGCCATCATCCTAAATGCATTGTTTTCAGCATAACTTATTTATAAATGATGGATGCCCTCATCCTAAACGCATTATTTTTATCATAACTTATTAATGATAAATGCCATCACATTTTGTGCAACACGTGGCCTAATAACGGCCAATTGCCCATTTTGATGTCTTTTTGATACCTTTTTGCCAATGCCTTACCGGCAAAAAATGTTATATGGGTTATTCCCTGAAATATTAACTAACAATTACCTGCTTGTAATTGGAGTGTCTGTTAAGCTGTTCTTTTTGTAAATTTATAAAAATAAATAAATAAATAATTAAAAATGGAGAAAGCGAAACAGAACAACAATCTTACGAATTAAATGTTACTAAGATGACTAAAACTCAAAAATCGCTTTTTTTTAATATGTCAAAAACTAAAATTCGTCCTTGTTCCCGTTTATCCTTCATTTGTTTGTACTCATGGAATTTTTTGATAGATATTTCTGTGTTTATAAACAAAACGACCTTTAAATAAATTATCCACGTTTTGCAATCACACAATCGGAAAATGATTTTTGTATTCTTAGAATATCTAAAACGGACCGGCGAAAATTAATGGTTTGGCAACTAAATCACTTTATTTGTAAACCATGCGATGGCAGCGTGTAATGAACTGAAGCCAAAATTTTATAGACACCACCTGAATTTGTTTAACAGTTTTAAATGCATATAATAAATATAAATATAATAATAAATAATAAATGAAGTGCTAGTTAAAAAACAAAGATTTTTTTTTATGGAGATATGTAAATATACACAAAAAATTTCATTATATTTTTATTACAATTATTTTAACAATTAAAAAATATCTGTTTCTAAATACTCCCAATTTAATATGTATAAAAATACTAGCCGACCCGTGTCCACTTCGTTGGGCGTTAATTATCTAATCTCTAAACTTTTTGTCCAATCATAATAAAATATGGCCTATAGCATTCCTGAATAGTGTAGCTTTTTGATTGTGTAAAAATTTTCATGATTGGTTCAGTATTTCCGAAAATTAGCCCTTACAAACAAACAACCAAGTTACAAACTTTACATCTTTATTTATAATATTAGTATAAATAAATACCGAAGAAAAAATCTACTATAAATAAATAAATCCGTTGCTTTGTTGTTATCTTTCCTTTTGTTAAAAAAGAAATCTACATCTTCAGAGGATCGAACTCGGGCCGCCCGCATGACTGGCGAGCATTCTACCACTCGACCACCAGTGCTTATACACGTAGTTACAAACTTAAGATTAATATACAATATGTCATTATTTTTGTTAAATCATTATGAGATATAGCCTATAGAACTCCTGAATAGTGTAGCTTTCTAATTATTGTGAGATCGGTTTAGTATTTTCGAAGATTAGCCCTTACAAAGTTATAGTTTATCCAAGATACCCGACCCGTGACTTTGTTGGGCGTTAATATCTGAACTATTTGTTTAATCATAATAAAATATAGCTCCCGAATAGTGTAGCTTGCTGATTATGAAAGAATTTTTATGATCGGTTCAGTTTTTCCGAAGATTATAATATTAGTATAGATTAAAGAGAACTTACCTATAAAAAGCATGTTTTTCAGTTATCGCCCTGTATAAACTGCTAGCGTTATGACTGGAGTCCAGTTTAACTTCTAAAACGGTTTCCTTGTCCTCGCAAGAAAAATATTCCAACTTAAACGTTCTCCGATGGGACGATGCACTCACGATATTAGTAAAGGAAATGAGTTGTTTTTCGTTGCAGTTTTTCTCGTAGATTGTTATTCCTGTAAAAGAAATAAAAAGTTAATCATAATAAAAATCTATGACACTTTTAGCTGATTAAATCTAGTTCCAACAATGGAAAACCCTTTTAATGGAGAAACTGAAGATGTATCAGAACAGACATGCTGTTATTTAGATTAAAACTAATGAACAACAATATACAGGGTGATTCAAAATCGATCACGAAACTTAAGGGGGTGATTCTACTTGACAAAATAAGGGTAGAGCTTCATATATATATTTTTTAAAATGTCATTCGTTTTCGAGTTACAAGCCGTCAAAGTTCAATTATTATTTTGGTTTTTTCGCCATATTGCATTTATTTTTTAACCAATCCAGTTGATATTTGGCACACAAATCGAGCTTAAAATACCGCCAGAGGGCACTTTACCTAAAACTTAAAATTTATTTACATCATAACTTTTTATATTTAACACACCGTAGTTCGAAAACCAAGACGTTTAGGACATATGTTTATATCAAGTTTTTTCTTATTTTCTGTTGTAGAATCGCCCAGTAATTTAATTAATTTTTAGCTAAAATGTTTTCAAAATTGGTGCCGGCAGTCGACAGAATTCTGTGTCGGGTCTGTGTATTCTAAGACATCTTTAGCAAAAATTATTTAAAAATATAAATTTTTGTTTGAAAACATGTCAATCGTCAGTGACTCCAATAAAGTTGTTTAAATTAGCACCTAATAAAAATATAATCCTATTATTGTCAATATTTTGGCAGTAAATTAAAATCCACACTTTAAATATTTACAATACCACAGTATATTTTCACATCCAATGTTAAAATAAATGAGATCTGTTAGTACAGAAATATTTACATAAGATATAAGAAATATTGATAATTTTGCGTCATCATGAAGATTTGTTTAACTAATCAAGAACAAAAAATATTTTTTTACAACCTTTATCGAAAATAGACTTTTCTTCCGCGTATGAGGGAGGAAAACGGCTGGTTTTCTCCCCGGGAGAAAACTTTTTACTTTACTCCCTCTATCAGCCGGCATACTATTTTTCTTTTCGTTTTTATGTTTGTGTGGTTGCCGAAAAAATAAAGGAAAAGTGAAAAAGCCTAATTTTTTTCCCATTATACTTTTCTTAGATTTCTTGTTTAAAATTTTTATTTAAAGTTAAAAATTTAATTATTGCTTACCATGAGGTCCAACTCCTATTGAAATGTTCCCCTGAATTTTGTTAAAAACCTCCTCTCCAAATGACTCAAATTCTGAAATTTCCTTCAACAGCCAATATTCAGCAGTACATCTCTTCATTCCTTTCAGTTTTTTATGTTCTGTAATGATTTTCTGGAGGAGATCGTTGGGTTTTGGGGACTTATCGGACGTACTAACTGTAGAAGCCTGTAAAAACACAAAGAACATTTTAAAATTTTTGCCAAATCCTTAAAAATATATTTTAGATATTACTTAAACAGGAAAGTGATTTTAAGGACATTTAAACTAACCTGCATATAGAGATTATGGGGTGGATGTAAGGAATCATAGTCATCAGATTCAGCTTGGGCGATTAGTGCAATAATTCTTGATACTCCGTCCCAATCATTGGCTAAAAGAGTCTTTCCTATTAGGTCTGAACGGGCATGTAAGTAAAATTGATGCCTGTAACAAAAAATGGATGTTGTACTATAAACGTAAAATATAGAGGTACTTTAAAATATGCATTGTTTAGAGTTGGATTTAAAAATTAAGCGAAAAAAATAGGTAAGTTACCTGGTATTTTCTTGGAGTAGCAAATGTGGAGGAACCCAGAATTTCACTCTTAAGGCTAGCCTTAAGGGAGAGGTATGACCATGGCAGTTAACTTGTCTATCGATGGGGTTTCTTAAATTCAGCCATAATTCTTCTCCTTTGGTATTTTCATATTTTAATCCAAAGTAGTCTGATTCGTTGGATATACCCAGGTAGGAACATATCTGTAACAAATATCAGAGATCAATAAATATTCTAAGTACGGTAAATAAATAGAACAATGACCTTTTAATAGTTTACGTACGTTTTGTCACGTACCACCCAAACAATATGTTAATTTTTATATGCATTAAGATAAAACTTGTAATTTTTACACAAATCTATCACGTTTATAATGGGTCAACTTTTGCTTCGTACATAATATTTTTAATACATATAAGTTGGTACTCAAATAAATTTACAATAAATAAAACCACTTTCATTTTAATTACAATTTTAAACCAACGTAATGTCGACCTAATACAAAGTAAAATTAACTATACCCTATTTTTTTGCAAGAGATAGCAATAAAAGGTACTTTTTAAATACCGCGGGCATTTTACCTAAAACCTAAAATTTGTTTACATCATAACTTTTTATTTTGACAGATATCAGCAAAGCTGGGGGCGCCATTTTATAGACAATCAAAAACTTAAAAAATAAGGTACTCTTTATTAAAGTCGATAACCTCACCGTTTAGGCATCAATAGTTTTCATCAATTTCAATCAAATTACCTACATACATACAGGGTGTCCAGTAACTCAACCGACAAACTTAACTAAACGATTCTACAACAAAAAATAAGAAAAAAACTTTATATAAACATATGTCCTTAACGTCTTAGTTTTTGAAGTTTTTTTCTTATTTTTTGTTGAAGAATCGTTTGGTTAAGTTTGTCGGCTGAGTTACTGGACACCCTGTATGTATGTAGGTAATTTCATTGAAATTGATGAAAACTTTGATGTCTATTGGTGCCTAAAGGGTGAGGTTTATCGACTTTAATGAATAGTACCTTATTTTTGAGTTTTTGATTGTCTATAAAAGTGCCCCTCTGGCGGTATTTTAAAAAAGTACTTTTGTTTGAAAATTTTAGAATCTGCAAAGCTCGATTTGTGTGCCAAATATCAACTGGATTGTTTAAAAACCAATGCAACATGGCGAAAAAACCAAAATAAAAATTGAACTTTGACCGCTTGTAACGAAAACGAATGACATTTTGAAAAAAAAATTATATGAAGCTCTACCCTTATTTTGTCAAGTAGAATCACCCCCTTAAGTTTGGTGATCGATTTTTGAATTACCCTGTATAACTCTGCCGCGCTGTAGTAACTTCCGAAATCGCCTTATAAATGATTGCAAAAAGGAATACCTTTTTCCAAGGTAATTTGTTTTGTTTAAGTTTTAATTATCTTCCAAGTGTTATTACTTTTGTTTGTGTTAAAAGTCGTCATTGAATCCTTGAATCTTTATTTAATCTTTAATTTTACCTTTCGTGTTTTCTTAAATATTTATTTTTGAAAGAGGTAAACTTTATTATGAAAAGACCTTGGCCCAGATGATAACGTTTAAAATTAACTTGTACAACACCATTTTAATATAAATATATTGGGCAAATATTTTTTGTAGTCTGAATTAAAAAAAAACAAACTGAGGTAAGTAAACTTTCACGTATTTACCGATTTTTGTTAATAGTATCGAAAATTAAAGATCCAAAAATAAGAAAAAACTTCATATGAACATATGTCTTAAACGTCTTAGTTTTTGAGATACAGGTTGTTAAAATTGTCAAAAAACCAAAAATTTCGAAAACACTTATTTTAGTAAAAACTGTTATAGTGGAAATAAACCTAATTATACACCCATAATTGCCAATTAAAAATTACAAAACCTAATTTTTAAAAGAAAAAGATCCCGCAATGCTTCTTTTATGGTCTAAAAATATGCAATAAGGTGATTTTTTTCTTTAAAAAATTAAAAAGATACAGAAAAAAATTAGGAGCAGTATTTTAATTTGCTTAATCTAAAGAAAGCACAAAAATTTTACACACATTTACACAGTTAGTGGCGTACCGTTTTTGTTGCAAATATTCCTTCAGTTGCCTCTCGGGGCGCCCCTGGACTTACTAAATGTAATTAAGTTAGTGATAAATTAATATATAATATATCGCAGTAAGGAAAAGTATATATCACCCTAGTGATGCAAAGTTTTCAATTGTTTTCTTATTTTTTCTGTGAAGACAAAAACTTTTTTTTTTGGTGAACAGCTTGTGGTCGTAGGAAAAATACTGTACATTACTTGTGTGAAAATCACTTTCTTACACTCGTGGGTTTGTCGCACTCGGCTTACGCCTCGTGCAACAATATTGCCACTCGTGTGAAATAAGTCAGTTTCCACCCTTGTAATGTAATATACTATATTCGGCAACGTTTCTTTTTTAAGGTATGCACATTCAAAGTTGATATTTAAAATAATCTTATTTTTACTATATTCCCCCTTCTTTTTGCACACAATTTTTTATAAATAACTAAAGTGGCACGAAATACATCATTTATACCCTTTAAAACCTATTTTTTATTTATTTTACACCTTTTTCTAATAAATTTGCAGAAGCTTTAAACCCCCAAACGCTGCAACCATGAAAATTGTGTGCCAATTTAACTTTAAATCAAGGATGTACCCAAAACACTGTATACCTATAATTTCGTCAAATTTGAAGTTATCGCAACTTTCTAGACAATTACCAAAAATTTGTATTTATTTTTTGGTAAAAATGGTAATAAACTCTGAACTTTGACATAATCACTTTTTGGCAAATTTTCTATTCTAATTATACTTTTGTCGGTTGTAACTAAAAATTAATATACAATCATCTTTATCTAAATTAAAAGAATGAAAAGATTTTAAAAACAAACTATTAAAATGTAAATAAGTTGTTCCATTAAGTAAATGCCAGTTTTATTTTTATTATACTAGTAATATAGTTAGAACCATATTTATTTCATTCAGAAAGCGATGCCGCCAAGTACACAATAAATAATAAAGGAAACAAACCTTTTCGAAAGCACATAGCCTCTGACAGAGCCTGATTACATATTTTTAGATAAATAAATAAAAATATTTCGAAAACAGGTATCACGTACCTAAAAAACATTCTCTTATTTCGTCTCTGGCGTGCCATAAAACCTGTAACGCGTGTCGTAGTCGTCGGGTTGAATATTTGTTGCCGCAATAAATCATTGTTCACAAAAGGGTTTATTTGCTAATATCATTTTGGTGGTGGTGCACTTTCAGAATAAAATAAATATGGCTCTAACTATACCTTATTTTAAATTGGTAAATACCTTTTACTATTTTCTGAAATAGTCTCATTTCGTTATGTTACTTTTATAGTTCTGGCGCATTTCCGCAAATAGTTATTTTGGTGAACATAAATCTTAGACACTTTAAAATTGCAATTTATCATTATGTAAAGTGCTTCAGACATTTCTGGGTCTTTTCATCCATACTGAAAATTTACCATTATGAAGCAACTGCAGCTTTTAAGGTATTTTTAGATGAGTAACCACTTAAACTCTTGGCTTTCTTTATTTATTTTCTATCTGACACTTTTTTATCATAAATTTCACACGACCAAAAATATTATTTATTAATAATAATACCCGTTTTCCTTATTACACGTAAATTATTGATGGGCCAAAGTTCATTATTTTAGAACTTTGAATGAGCCATCAATAAAAAGTGTACTATATGCTCATTAATTTTTAAATAGTTATTTGTGACAATATTTTTAATACGTAAATACCCATTATTATAAAATATGATAAGAGAAAAAACAATACATAATGTTATAAATAATTTTTTGATATCTAATAAAAACAAAGAAAATTAGTCATTTTTAAAAATACTTTTTTAATATCAGCATTATTTAGAGTGTTTCTAAACAAATGCGAGAAATTTTGGTAAGGTGATTTTTCATGAAAAAATTAGAAAAAAATTATATATATATTTTTAAATATCCTAACTATTATATTATGTTTAACAATATTTTTATATCAAAAATCACCTACCTAATAGCTTTCATCATTTTAGAATTAAAGAAGGTCCTCATTTAAAAGATATTGCATGGCTTTTCATTGTAAATCCCATTAACAGCCTGATAACTCCAAATTTATTTTAAATAACAATGACAGCAATGACAGCTTTATACTTTGCAACAGTAGTGTTGTAAAGTACTTTGCAAAACTAGTGTGATATAAGTCATTTTCTATGCATGAAAACAGTGTGCTATTTACTATTTTCACATGTGGTCGATAGGAAAAAAAATCTTTCAGATTTGTGATTAGTGCCCCATCTATCAAATTTCATTAAAATCAGAGTTGCCACTCTCTCTCTCTCTAGAAAATTATCAATATTTTTTAACTGATTTTTTTTTAAATGTTTTTATATCATTTGATAATTACCAATTACCACCTCTTTAATAACCTCTAATTTGTATTAAAAAAAGACTCCTTACATTTTTAATGGTATTTTATTTTCTATTTTGTAATTATACTTTTGGACTTATTAACAGGTTCTCGCTAATTATAAAGGCTGCAAGATACCATAAATATCAACAATTTTCACAAGCCAATATGTGATTATAAGTAATTATAAGTAATTATGTGTCATTACATTAAATTTAAGATTTAATAACAGAGTTAAAACATATTACTAATCGTTCCTTTTTTTAACTATTAAAGAAGAAAATATAACTTGCAAAAAGAACAAATTTCTTCTTTGTAAAATCGTATTATTAGAGAGAAATTGGAAAGTTTAAAAATAAAAAAAAATGTTTTATTCTCTTTATTTTTTAAAGATGTTTAGATTTAAAACTTTCTACAGGTTTATCTTTTAATCTATTTTGTATATAGAACATAACAAGAATGAATAGACAATTATTTCTCGATGTAATTATGTTCATAAATTTCACCAAAGCAAATCTTTAAATACCAAAATCCAGAAGCTTTACAAGATTTGGAACACCATACATACCATTCTAAGCGACACCCCTTTAATGTATACTTGGGGATTACTTAGAATATTTAAAATTTAATAGTTATTATTGTTCCAAGGGCGTGAAATAGCACTTTTACGCCCGCGGCTAAAAGTTGTTCCACAATCAGCTGTGGTTAAAGCCAAAGGTGCAAACAATATTTTTATTTTGTTTAATTAAATAAATTGTTGTTTTACGAGAAAAAAGGGAGCCATTTTTAAATTTTATTGTTTTATAAATTTTAAAATGCGGGCGGTTTTGATACTTTTTTGCCCTAGGGCGTAAAATTGTATTTACGCCCTCAAATGAAGGCGTAAAATTGTAATTTACGCCCTGTCGTACAAAAAATAGTTATTTTTGTACCAAGGGCGTAAAATGAAACTTTTACGCCCGCGGCTAATAGTTGTTTCCCCAGCTCCGCGAGGGCAACAATCAGCTGTGGTCGTAAAAGTGCTTTACGCCAGAGGTGCGACAATTTTTTTAAGCATTCTCTGTAGAAGAAAATTTCCTAGCTTTAAATGTTTCAGATTGTAATCAGTATACTTTTATTAAATAAATAGTTGTTTTACCAAATAAAATGGAGCATTATTTATTTTAATATTGCTTTATAAATGCGGCCGTTTTTGATAGTTTTTGCCATAGGGCGTAAAGTGCTATTTTACGCCCTCATTTATAAATGCTGGCGTTTTTAATACTTTTTTGCCGTAGGGCGTAAAGTGCATTTTTACGCCTTCAAATCGGGGCGTAAAATTGTATTTTTACGCTCGGTCGTAAAAAAATCAATTTCGGTTTGAGAAATGGTGCCTTTTGCATTTCCATCTCACGTAAGATTAAGGGTTGGGAGGGTGGGTTAACGAAAATCTCTCCAAATCTCGCCAGTGGGGGAGGGGGGTCCAAAATTTCAAAAACGCCTTACGTAAATTATACACGCCCTCTAATTTAGTTTGCATTGTTATTTTATTTTTGTAAAGACTTATGCACCTGTTATATTAATATTAAAACTTTGCTAATATTTATTTAACCACAAAAAATAGACGTAATTATCTTTTATTTGCCAGCTTTTTTTTACCGCAATTATTTTTGTGTTTGACATTACAATCACGAGCTCAGACAGTGCACGATTACCTCATTAGGAAACACCGGTTAGCTAGAAAGAGTCCAAAGTCCAATGGCTGGGGCACCACGGTAATGCAGTACGACTGGTTTGAGGCACACGACTTGAAAGCGTGTCTTTCGCTTTTGCGTGTGTGTACCAATCATATTATGGGTACTCTTTGCATTGTCAGGTAAATTTAACGTTGAAGCATCACAATTTTTTTGTACTTCTCCTAAACGTGAGTTTTTATGGAATGTAGGAAACCGAAAATGAGAACAAAGGAAAATCACTAGACTATATTTAAATCATAACATGAAAATATGCAGAGTCGGTCTATGTAGGGTCGCGACATTCGGCTATATTGCTTTGACGTGTTATGACGTCACATCTCCCATTTTCGGCCATGTTGTTCAGTGCTGGAGATATAGAGTTTATGGTATTAGTAGCAACCGTTTTACACAACAGTTGTTAATGATTATTAAGTTGTAAATTCTTTCACTTTAAATAAAAAACATTTTGAATTACATCTTTCAACAAATATCACTTCCAAAACAATGCAAAATGAAATGCGCAAATTCTAGACGCCACTGGATTGATCATCAGCTTTGATTTTACCCAGTCTTGCCAACTTTTCTCCGTGGAGTGCCCTTCCTTGCGTCCCCGACCTCGAACCGCCCAAAAGTTGAGGATGTGTCGCAACCTTATAAATATAAACTAACCTTGAAAATATGTACTTCTTTCTTTGACAATAGTAGTTGTATATTATTTGAATTACGGTAAAAACCTGATGATTTTCGTAAAAACTTGTGAGTTTCAATAAATACTAGCACTAGAAAAAAAAAGATGAAAGTCCAGTCCAATATACTCCCTTATTCGTTACGAAACAAACATATAAGAGTGAAAAACCAAAAACAATGTTAAAATGTCTCTATAGCTATCACAGAAATACTTATAGCCCTTATAAAGTTTTTACTTCTGGTAAGTATTTAGCAAGCTATACCTTGCATGTAATATTTTATTTTCTTTAACTCTGCATATTCATCTTTCTTTTCTGAGACTTCTCTGATTTGGGATATATTTTAACTTAACAAACCCAGCAACACACCCCCAGCATTTTTATTTCCAAATATGTCTGTTTTTATCCTTTTTATTACCCTAATTTTGACTGCAATACATATATATTTTTGTACCCATTTTAACACATTTTTATACAATTGTACCCAGGGGTATATAAATGTGTGGAGTAATCCAATATGTTAAAGCCATCTTGTGTATTAGACTAGCCCTATTTTCCCCATTTTTATAACTAAATTGGCACACAATGTTTTATAAACATCATTTAAAAACTAGTTTTTTATTTTACTGCATTTTTCACTAATAGCAAAGAATATTATAGCTACCGCAATAGAAGTCCAGTTCAAATGACAGAATTACGAACGATTTATCACCACGCGCTTAGATGGACAGCTTCGGAGTCTCTATAAGTGGGATTATGAGAGGGCTTCGATTTTCGACGCCGATTTCTTTACACGTGTCCATAATTATATTGCGGTAGCTATCATATTCTTTGCTAATACATGTTAAAGCTTTATGGTGCATCATAGCCATGATCGCTGTGGTTAAAAGCAAAATTTTGCAATTAAAGAAAATTGAAAAACAGATGTTTATTATTTGAAGTTTTTTTATGCTGTTTTTTTTCGGAAGTTGTCTGCTAAAACTCTATACTTGGTAAAAGAAATAGATTGTTAACAAATTATAAACAAACTTAATTGTCCAGTCACGCACCATGAACACAACGAGAGATCTCCTCGAGTGGACTTTGACCGGGGATCTGAATTACAGTTGGCAAGTGTGTTTTTCCGTTTAAACAATAAAATAAATTTTCCGAGCAATTTAAAACTAAATAATCGGTTAAAAAACCTTGACATATACAATGTATATATGAATACAAGCGTGAAAAAAACGCCAATTCTGATAAAAATGCAAACTAATAATCGGTTATCTGTCCAAAGTCCAATTTGGGAGTGTTGCCAGGTAACAATCCTTTACTTTGTATAAAAATTACAGACGACTACCACGCACAGATGATTATCAAGTATTATTTGGTATATAAGGATACCTGTTAATTTTATAGTTTGAACGGGTTATTTTAAATTTACATAGTTTATAAAATTAATTAAATTATTAGCGGGCATTTCTCTGTAAACTCGTAATCGGCTTGTTCCGATCGATTTTTCCAAAAAGTAATTAAAAAATTTAAATAAAAATCCTAATAAAACTTTAATCCTAAAACTTTACGGGCCCATTATTTTTAGACCCATAACAGTTTCAATTTTTTTTAGGAGTGATTGAACCTCTAAAAATACAGTCCCCTGGCTGTCCCCAATACTTGGGTTTACGAAGAAATTGTTGTAAAGTACATACATTAAACAGTTAATATATTATAAAGAAATATATCTAAATTATATTTTCGTAAAACAAGGTCCCATTACGAATTTTATTATATTTAGTAAACACCTGTAAAGTTTGTCCCCAGAATTTTTAAACAGTCCCCTGCCTGCATAATAGAAAAAAATCTATAATATTTATAAATGTTTTTTAGTGAAATAAAACGCAAATTGTTGTGAAGTTGACATCCCTGCCGAATGTTCTTTGAAATAGGACATGGATTTTTAACAAATGTCAAAAATAGTTACCGGGACAGCATTTGTACGAGCTTACAGAGAAATGCCCTAGCCTAAAAAATAAATGTAACAATATTTGTAAGCGCCAATGCAAGCACAATCTCCACATTATTTTTTGACTTTCTTTCAGTAAAGTTTAATTGGCTTTTAAAATTAAGCTACATGACAACGTTGTTAGCGCCCTCATCGAAATAATGTTGAACTATATTAGTGCAAAATGTCATTTCGTAGTAAGAACATAATTTAATATAAAGAAAATATTATATTCTTTCATATTAAATTATTTTTTACTATATGCTTCCACACATCACTAAAAAATTATGTTTTACAAAATGCTTCTCAAAAATTTATAAAAATGAAGTTACGCACTTTGCGAATTACACTAACGATATGTTGTGTCTACAGTTTAAGTTTAAATAACCAAGAACTCTAGTAACTACTCTTTGTTTCATTTAGGTTTTTAAACAATGATCCCTAATATTTCTTCTAAAATTTAATGCTTTGTTCTCAAAAGTGCTTGCTTCTAGCCAAGACAAAAATCGGATAATTACTGTATATACGCTACATATTTTTTAGCCAATTTAAATCTAAATACCGATTTTCATCAGCCAATTAACCGTATTGCAATATTGTGTCTCTTAATTTAAATTTCCAATAATATCAATTTCTAGCTATTCTATTCTCGAGTCTAAAGATTTAAAAGCTCTAGATACATTTTAAATCCTTCAGAATCATTTTTTTATAGAATCTTTGATAAACGATTTTTATTAAAGGCTCGCCAGCATAAAGAATATAACTAGATATATAAATTTCGAATATAAGGTTGTGAATATAAAACAGTATTAATTAATATTTGTTAAAATACACCTTATAACAAATAGGGAAAGTTATTATTAGCTAGCTTAAGGCTATTAATTTACCGTAAAAACAACCTTATTCAAAATCCTAAATGTTTTAGACTTTGGACCCATTACTTCATCTTGCTGCTATTTATTCTGGCCGGTTCGGAGTCGCGAAGGCCGGCACGTATTCCCTTTTCAACGAGTTCGAATATTAAGAAATTAAAAAAAAATATTTTGTAGTGTGTTAAGTTATTATGAATATCTAAGGTGTAAATTAGCAAAAGCTTTACAAAAAACTATAGAAACAGTAGTTTTTTTCGTTTTTGTAGTCAAAAAGGGGGCAAGTAATCATTTTTAAAACTTGGCCAAACATTTACGAAAACTAAAATAAATATGTACATCTGGATTTAAACACGAATTTTTTCCCTCTTTAATACTTTTATCTTTTATACGTAGATAATGACGGAACAAATTCTGAAAATAAATTAAGACCATTTTGGCTTAAGACCTTAATTTATTAGAATAATTAATTAAAGAATTAATGGGTTATCATCGTCTTAAGGCTCTCAAAGATCATCTTTATCCTGAATTTCACCCGCTTTTATAATTTTCTTTCTGGAATTTCTAAATTTTTAGCTTAAACTATTTAGGTAAATCCAAAATGATAGGATGTCGTTGGAAACAATTTGTTTTGAATGTTAATATTAAAAGGTGATTGAAGCTGGAACAGATTTGCCATTTATTGAAGCAAAATGTTCTTCTTCAGAATTTTTAAAAATTGATATACAGTGTGTCTACGTAAGTTGGCGTCATATGGAAAACTTTTTATTCATTGATTTAACAAAAAAAGTTATTCTTTCTAAAAAGTTCTGCATGGTCTAAAACCTAAAAATCAACTATCAGATATCAAATTTTATCAGTCTTCTTCGAGGTTTGAACAAAAATGTAATTTTTGCTTAAAGTAAAGTACCTGTATTTTTGCTAATATTAAAAATTATTATAAAAAAGATGTTTAGAATTTAAAATTACTTCTAAATATGCAATTTTGTTTATTTACACAAAAAATAATTTTTGATTTTTTTCTGCGCTATTGGTGAAAATTAAGGTTTTTACATTAGTACACTACATTTCATAATTATAAAAATGTCATAGGACTGTTTTAAATAAACTTTTTAAATGTATTCTTATTAAAACCAGAAGAATGTACAATGCACTAATGTACAACTTAAATTTTCCATTTTTTTTTTGCAGAAAACAAAATTCAAAAAATTATTTATTTGCAAATGAACAAAATTACGCGCAGTAAATAAATGAATGGGTGGACGAACTTGCGCACTTAAAAGCCGTGGCAAAATTTACAAATACCGGCACCCCGTACCCTTCGTCCGCAGTCTGACCGTGATGCCCATTAGCTACCGTACTTCGAACAGAAAACCAGGACGCCGTCGACAAATTCTTTCCGATAATGCAGAAGATTTGTTTGGCGCCAGGTGCGTTTACCCTCAACTTGCTTGCGCACAAACCGGTTTTTCGCCCATGGAATGTAACTTTTGTTTCGCGCAGGTTATTGCATTGGCAATCCATCGAAATCAGTGGTCGTGCCTTATTTTGGTCTTATTTTAACATCGGAACTGTTCGTCTAGCCGACCGGCTGCCGACCACAAAATCGAAAAGTTTTTAGATAAACAATACTTAAAACCTTGCTTTTTTAAATGTATTTTTGTAATTATTGTTTAAATCACACCCTACAACACCAAAAAATAAGAAAAACTACTAAAAATTTTTTCCCCCTTTTTTTTTAGGTTAATGGTATTGTCAACATGATTTGCAATAACCTCAAAATTATG